>CAUYUJ010000070.1:306268-411268 GCA_963575745.1 Prorocentrum cordatum | reverse complement strand
TGCATTTTCGAAAAGGATCGTGGGCGTCTGCTCCAAAAATGTAGCTGGCATCAAGGCGAGGGTGCAATTCCGGAATCCACTGTGAGGAAATCACTGGCGACACAGCTGCTGGACCGCCGCCGTTTCGGGCGGTCTGGGGCTCCCCGTCCCCCCCCCCCGGGGGCCTCTTCTGAGGTCTTTTCCACCAGTGTGGGAACCCTTTAGCGACAAGCTGCTACACAGAGAGTGCAACTTCCGGAGGTCCGCGATGATCTCTTGGATCGGCGCCGGACCCTCCTCCCTGGCGCGCGCGAGCGCGCCGGAGGCGCCGCCAGGGGCGGCCCAGCACAGATCCAAGAACTCCGCGCGGGGATCCGAACGCTTTTCATGCAGTGTGTTTCTCTTCGAGCCTCCCCCTCGTCCAGAGCGCCCTCGCCCAGCCGCCGCGTGCAGCTCGCCGCCGCGGCCCGCCCCAGAGCCTCCATGGCCGCCCCGCCCGCGGCGGGTCGCCCGCGCAGGACCTGGAGGATACCGTCCACCTCTGGCGGCGCGCAGAGGGGGGTATGGGGGAGGGGGGAAGGCTTTTCAGAAAGCGCGGGCCTTACACCTGCAGGCACGGCCCATGCCTTCCAAGAAGCAGCCTTCCCCCCTCCCCCATACCCCCCTCTGCGCGTGGCCGACGCCTCCGCGAACTCCAGGAGGGCAGCGTGCCTCGCCAGCACGCCCAGCAGGGCCGAGAAGGTGCCTTCCACGTGCGCGGGGCCAAGCCCGAGGGGCTCGTCGGCCCACGCGAGCAGCGCCTCGAGCACGGCTCGCAGCTCGTCTGCGCCGAAGGTCAGGGCGCGCCGCGGGATGCAGCGCGCGACGGCCGCCGCGAGCGCCCGCTTCTGCCCCTGATCGAACCAGGCTGGGCGCTGCATGCACATCGCGCACACCCTGGCCAGGTCCCCGGCGCTGAGGTTCTCGGCAGCCTGCGCGAACTCGAGCAGCAGGGCACGGTTCAAGCGGTCGCTCCTCACGTCCGCGCCGGCGAAGGCTGCTCCCACCTCGCTGAGGTTGCCGAGCTGGAAGGCGGGGAGATCGGTGACGACTCTGTGGGCGAGCGCCCGCCAGGCGCGCGCGTCCCGGCAGCCGAAGTGGCCCAAGCACTTGGAGGCGCTCGTGAGGGCGAGCGGCGTCCACACCATGTCCCAGTCGGTGCGCAGCAGCGCCCCGATGCTTCGGACGAAAGCCTCGCTGTGAAGACCGAGAAAGAGCACTGCATCGCACAAAAAGCCGATGTCTCAGGGGCGACGATGGGGGCGAATAGCCCAAGGGAGAGCAATACATGTATCCAGAGTCGCCGGTGGTCCCTGCCTTCGGCGAGGCCCCCGGGCGAATACACGTAGTGCCCGCTCCTGGGCTGTTCGCGCCCCTCGTCCCCTCCGAATGTCGCGACCTCCGATCGACTCCCCAGCGGCGCGCCGCTGCGGCAGGGACTCCGCGGCAAGCTTCGCAAGATCAGAGATGCCGTCGCCGAGCGCGCGGTCGGCCGCCACCTGCGGCGCCATGCGGGCCACCGCGCCTGCAATGCCGGCGAGGTGTCGGAAGGGCATCTCCCTTGCCCGGGACAGGGTGGACGCAACGACCAGCTGGAGCATGGGCATCGTGGCACGGTGCCGGCCCGGGCCGAGGGCCACCTGCCGGAGCTTGGCGAGGTTGACTGCGGACACGTACACGGCGACATCGTCCAGCTGCCCCGCCGAGGCGAGCCTGTAGGACTCCTGGACGAGCAGCGACCACGCCCTGGAGTCGAACGCCGAGCTGCTGCCGCCCAGCTCACCCACAATTTTCACCGCCTTCGTGAGCTCGCTCGCGCCGAAGAGCGGCTCCTCGCGGGGGTCGTCGCAGACGAGCTGCCGCTGCGCCTCCGAGCGGAGAAGGAGCCGCTTGAGGCGCCGCCTCGCTGGACGCCCGAAATGAGAACGGAAAGAGCGGGTACGATGTCGGACAGCGGCTGTTGTCCAGACCGACGGCGACCACTGCTGTGCAGGCGACTCCTAGTCTCAAGTGGACGCCGTCCGCGGCGACGCCGACAGCGAGCCCTGCTCCAAAAGTCCCATCCTTCCGCATCGATCCCTGGGGAAACAAACAGGTACCGATACCGCGACTCCCCGGACCTCTCCTGACCAGCACTCCGAGGCGAATCCGGCGGCGGCGACGAGGGCCCCCCAGGAGCCCCAACGAGGGGCAACGGGGGAAGGGTGGCGGTCTGAGTACCTCCTCCTCTCCTCCTCCTCCTCCTCCTCCTCCTCCTCCGACTTCCGATCGCTCCCGGCCTCTGCCTCTTGACCGCCTCGAGGTCCTCTCGGGTCGGGCGAAAGGGGGGGATAGCAAAGGGGGGGTTTGAGAATCAGCTCACGTAGCTGATTTTCCCGGCGCCGGAGGCGGCTATGTATCGAGGAATGGGCCCCTCGGTGAGGCCGAAACCAGCTGCATGCAGCAAATTTCGTAACCCCCCCTTTCCCAATCCCCCCCTTTCGCCCGGCCCGATCCTCGGTGCCCGGCAGGGGCAGCAGGGCCCGCCCCGGCGAGGGCACCAGGGCGCCCGCGCCGGCCCGCGGCGCGGCCCGCGGCGCCTCCGGCGGGGGCGCCGCCGGCGCGGGGCTCCGCACCACGGACACGGCGGCCCCTCGCGAGAGCCCCGTTCCGCCGGCCCCGCGGGCCGAGCGGAAGGGGGAGGAGGAGGAGGAGGAGGAGGAGGAGGAGGAGGAGCAGGAGGAGGAGGAGGAGGAGGAGGAGCTGCCCCACACATCACCAGCTTCGAACGCATCCCTATCCCTAAGATTGGCACGCCACAAGGCGATGGCAGTCTCAGGGATGCGCCCTCACAAAAAAGAAGGGAATCCCCAAGACTGGCATCGTGGCATCGGAGGTGCCCAGCACAGGGATAGGGATATGTTCCAGGCTGGTAAACAGAGGCCCCTCGTGAGCCCCACCGGGCCCCCTCCCCAGAGAGCCAACGGGCGGACAAAAGTCACGACAATTCTCGGCCTCTGGTGGCCCTTCACCGGCCCTCGGGGCCTGGTCCCGAGGAAGGGGTCCAGATTTCTGGGGACCCCGCATTGAAAAAAATCACGACTTTGGCCCCACGTTTCGCTGGCCCCACTGGCCCCTCGTGAGCCTCGTTCCCCACGGGCGTGGCCGGGGCCCCACTGGCCGATCTGCCCCCCTGTATATCGGGGGAAACGAAAGGGGGGATAGCAGAGGGTAGGCAAAGAACCAGCTCACGTCGCTGATTTTCCCGGCGCCAGGAGGGCCCCATGTGTCGCGGAATGGGCCCGGCGGCGGGGCCGAAACCAGCTGCATGCAGCAGATTTCGTAACCCCCCCTTTCCTTTATCCCCCCCTTTCGTTCGGCCCGACTATAGAGGGGGATGCAGGAGGTTCCCCTCGGGACTCGAGGGGTATGTCCCCAACTGGGGTGCTGGGGCGGTCGGGTTTTGCACGGGGATCGTGGCGGGGATGGGGGTCGGCGAAACGATGCCGACCTCGAGCAGGCCAGCACCACCTCCAAGACCTCCTTGGCCTCCCCCTCGCCAGTGTCATTGGGGCCCAGGGCCGCCGCCGCGCATGCTGCAGGAGCAGGAGGAGGCGAGGAGGAGAGCGACGACGACGACGACGACGACGACGACGACGACGACGACAGCGACGACGACGACGACGACGACGACGACGACGACGACGACGACGACGACGACAACAGGGCACGAGCGGCAAAATGCAGAGCGGATAGAAGGAGCGAAGACGGCGGGGGACGCGAATCTGAGAGCCCATGAAACATCTCCGCGTTGCTCGCTCGTGGCCCTCCAGCGCTGCCCCGCGTTGCCCGCTTGTGGCCCTCAAGCGCTGCGAGCCCGGAGGCTCACTGTCGGGGTTGCGAGAAAAGAAGCACGATGACTGAAGGGGCCCTGGGACACACAAATAAAAACATTCACCATATTTTCAGATATTTTCTGGGTTTTTGTCTCCCCCCCCACTTGCCATATTTTCCCATATGTTCAAGGAGATCGCCGATGAATTGTGTCGGTGTGTTTCTTTCCCTCCTGAGATGGCGCCAGGCAAGAGCAAGGGGACGACAAGGAGGGAAGGCGCACAGGCCCGGCAAGGCACTCGCGAGCAGTGCTGCCCGCGGCTCGCGCCTGGCTTGCCGCGGGCCTCGATCCCAAAGGCTACGGAAGCCCCCGACTGCCAGACCGAGCGCGGGGGCAACCGCTCGACGCCGGCGCCGCTCGGAGGGGCGAGAGTGGGGGAGCACGCCGGGCCGGGGCCCCTCCGCGGCGAACCCGGCCAACCATCCAGAGGAGCACCTCCCGAGCGGCGAACGTGTCCGCACCCGCGCCCTCGCGGTCTGGACGCAGGAGGGCGCGCCTCCGCGGGCACGCAGCCCCGCACGGCTGCACGCGATCTCCGGGGCGGAGCCTCCGCGAAGCCGCGCCGCGCTCCGCGGGGGTTCGCGGCCCAGGGGCCCAGGCCTGCGAGGCCGCGAGGGCGCACGCGTGCTTCGCCCGCGAGGGCCCGTTTGCCGCCAGCTGCATGCCTGGCCAGGGCCGGCCTCGGCCCCAGCGTGGCGAAGGGCGCCCTCCTGGCCGAGGGCGGGAGGACCTCCACGCCGCCCCAGGGCTCAGGACCTCCCCGGCCATGCTCAGTGGTGGTGCACAGATGCCTTCTGCGGACGGAGCGCCGACAACGGTCCTGGCCTGGCTCTGGCCCGAGACCAGCATCACCGACTTCGTGGACATCGACGTGTGCTTCGGCCAACGCCCAATTTCACCAGCCGTCTGGGCGTAGGTGGTCTCGCTCTTTTTCCAACCCCCTCTTTCCTTCGGGGAAGGGTCCCCACCCCCTCCCTAAGGTTTGCTTGGAAGGGGTCGCGAGCCGTCATAGAGCTCAAGATGGCCCAAGATGGTTCCAAGAGGCCACCCGACGCTCCAGGATGGCCCCCAAAATTGCTCAAGGTAGCCGAAGATGTTTCAAGATGGCTTCCGGCATGCCTACTAGAGGCCCCAAAGGGAACACAATCCCGGATCCGTTTCCGACGGCCCCCAAACTGCCCCCCTGAGACGGACGGCGGCATTCACCGTGTCGACCCCAGCACCTCCGACCTGCCCCCCTTTCCTGCTGGCCAGAACCAGTGCTGGAGCACCTGGGAGCCCCAGCCGACTTCAAGGTGTGGGGAGGGGGGGGGGGGGGAGAGGGCGGCCCGCGTGAGGCTCCAGAGGCCGTAGCGCAGGCTCAGGTCGGGCATGTCCTCATAAAGGCGGACCTTGGAGGAAACAATAAGCCATAGCCAAACAATGCCCTAAAATACTCCACTCATCATAGAAGCATTCTGCCCAGGCGATCCATTCTATTTTTGAATACTCCTCCTGTAGAGTGGCATGCCCGTCTTAAGCGTAGGCAGCTGCCTGCTCTGATGGGCCCGTTTTCCACCGCCGACACCACCATATGTAGGAGGAGGAGGAGGAGGAGGAGGAGGAGGAGGAGGCGGAGGCGGGGGGAGGGAGGAGGAGGAGGAGGAGGAGGAGGCGGAGGAGGGAGGCGGAGGAGGAGGAGGAGGAGGAGGAGGAGGAGGAGGAGAGGAGGAGGAGGAGGAGGAGGAGGAGGAGGAGGAGGAGGAGGAGGAGGAGGAGAAGGAGGAGGAGGAGAAGGAGGGGGGAGGAGAAGGAGGAGGACCTCCTCATCCCTCTCCTCCCTTCTCCTCCGTCCTACGTATGGCAGCGGTGGTGGCAACCTTGCCCATCATGCTCTGCACCTTTTGCCTCGCCGCGCCCGCGGACCGCCCCCGTGCCCGCCCCGCGGAAGGCCCGCGCCCGCTACAGCTTCAGCCACTCGGCGCGGCAGCTCAGCAGGGCCGCGGCGACGCCGGCCGCGCCGACGTGCGCGTCGCGCCAGGCCAGCCGCTCGGCGAGGGCGCGGGCGATGTTTCGAAGAAGAGAGAACGCCAGACACGCAAACTTTTGGCGCTCCGCGAGGATTTCTTGGATCCGCGCTGGGGCCCCCCCAGCGGCGCTTCCGGCGCCGCCCCTGGCGCGCTCCGCGACCCAGGGAGGGGGGGTCCAGCGCAGATCCAAGAAACCCGCGCGGAGCGCCAAAAGTTTATGTTTATGCCGTGTTTCTCTTCTTCCAGATGTTCTGAGAACTGAGTTTGCCGGGAAGCACAGCAACGCTCGGGCAATGTTCGGGCAGTTCTGAGGCTGGGCTGCACAGCACACCGCCTCCGGCATGTTCTGAGAGCCGAGCTTGCCAGGAAGCGCAGCAACAATCGAGCAATGTTTGGACAACTTTCTTAGGCAATGCTGCACAGCTCATCGCGTCCCGTAGTTCAAGGGATGGCCGAAGGACTGCTGCACCAAATTCTGAGGAGACAACTTCTGGGAGGTTTTCGTATGAACGGTTAAGAACTACGAATCCACATGGAAGGTGTCATTGTGCCCGATTAGGCCGGATTGAACTCGGGTTTACGCCGCAAGAGCCAGGATTAGGCAGGATTAAGCTGCATTGGGCCGGATCAGGCTAGTTTCCGACGGGGGATCGACCAACGCCGACGCCAAATCCAACCTCCCAAGAATGGCACTCGAAAACGTTGATTGCACAAATCGCCTCCAATCTTTTCAAGATCCCTCAGATCTGGGCGCTGCATTGTTTTACGGAACGCGCTTGCGCCCGACATTCGGCCGCCCTGGTCTACTCGGGCGGGCTGTTTTGGCATGGGGGGACTACCTGGGTGTGGGGAGGGCTGTTTGTGCGCAACCCGAAGCCTTACCAACACCGCCTCGACCATTTTCAGGATGATCGAAGGATTCCTACACCGAATTCGGCACCCTGGAAGCCGATCTCCTGATACAAACCTGTTCTCAGATGTCCGCCTGGGGCAGGTATGTCGCGACGTCCGCCGCCAACTTGGCGAGGACGTACCTGGCCTCGCGCAGGTCCGCGCGCGCAACGGCCGCTGCCTCGGTCGCGCCAGCCACTTGAGCAGGGACCGACCGTCCCGGCATTCCGATAGGCCTACCACGGCATGTTCTTAGAGCACAACAACAAGAACGAACACAACGTTCTGAGAACAGCAACCCGACGCATGAGAGCAATACGGTCTCGGCCCCACACCTCCCAAGAACATGTCGCACACACCACAAGACATTCTTAGTGCATTCTTGGGGGGCCTAGTAGGCAGGCCAAGACGCTTCGCCACTGCTTGAAGCCAGGGCATCAGCCGCGGCCCCCGCTGCAGAGTCGGTCACCGCACCTCCAGAGAGGAGGAGGCGAGGAGGAAAGGGAGGAGAAGGAGGAGGAGGAGGAAGAGGAGGAGGAGGAGGAGGAGGAGGAGGGGGAGGAGGAGGAGGAGGGGGAGTAGGAGGAGGAGGAGGAGGAGAGGAGGAGGAGGAGGAGGGGGAGTAGGAGGAGGAGAAGGAAAGGAGGAGGAGGAAGAAGGAGGAGGCGGGAGGAGGAGGAGGAGGAAGAGGAGGAGCAGGAGGCGTGAGGAGGAGGAGGAGGAGGAGGAGGAGGAGGAGGAGCAGGAGGAGACGGGAGGAGGAGGAGGGATGAGGAGGAGGAGGAGCGAGGAAGGTGGATTCGCCGCGCCCGCGGCGCTGCCGCCCACGGCGGCGCCGGCGGCCGCCGCTACCAAGGCGCCGAGCCTGCGCCGCGCGCGGCGGGCCCGGAGCCAGGCCGCGGCCAGGCCCGCCAGGTCGGCGGCGGCGCGCCAGTTCTTCTGCGCCTGGTTGCAGGCGGCGTTTGTCCACCGCTCGGACGAGGGAAGGCCGGGCGACGTCGACGACGTACAGAGGAGGCCAGTCCACCAGGAACCTTCCAGAAGAAACCCAACCCTGAGACCCCAGGACGTCCATGGATTTTGGGCGTGGGAGCGTCGCGCCTGCCGTGGCAAAGCCATCGAAACCCAAGAAACCAAGGGCACCCTGGAGGCGAGCAGGGTGTTCCTTGGCATGGGTCTCCACTGTATCCACCTCTCTGACCCTGTCCAGGCCCATGCTGGGCGCAGGGACGGTGCATGTGCCCTCTGGGCTCGGTGGCCAGGGATGCATATACACCCACCTTTTCAGGAGCAAGCCCTCCGTGCGATCAGCGAACGCGGCAGTGTACGGCGTGAAGGAACTGCCACGCTGGGGCGTGAGATGCTGCAGCTTTTGTAGCCCGGAGCTGCAACTCTCGCTAAAACGATGCTACAGAGCGGCAGTGCACGAGCTGCTGTGGGAGATGGCTGGCAACACTGATCGTGCCGAACATCGATCTCTGGAGCAAGACCCATGATCGGCCCACGATCGACCTGGCCAGTTAATACATGATTAACTTAGGAATGGATTTATGTATGAACTCCGCGTTGTCTTTAATACTAAATCCCTGCATATTTAATACATGATCCGCACGCGGAGCATGTATACAAAACCGGCACTGTAGTGTCGACGCCCCCCGAGAAGGTCGATGAGCCTGACCGAGCGGTGCGTGCAGAAGAACATGTTGTCCCAAAAGATGTGCGCGGCCATCAGGAGCCAGTGAAGCGCCGTCAGGCAACGGATGATGTCGAGGGGACAGACGGCGAAGACCATGACCAAGACTTAAAGACCAAACGTGGAACCGCCGGTGTCGCTCTTGGTTGCCGTCCATTTTAGCCATCGCTGATTCGCGGCACATCCTCGCGAATCAGGCGACGGCCAACATGAGCCGTGGCCCAGACCAGCGTCGACAAGATCCCGCGACATCTTGGCTTGGCATGGGGGAAGCGGGTCCTGCGGAGGACGGGTCCTGGACGCCAGGGCCTTCCCCCAGGACCACTTCTTCACCCTGGGCTTAAGTCGGGCCTGTCCCCCTACAAGGGGAATCGGGACGAAAAAATAAAAATACACCAAAGATACCCCA
Organism: Prorocentrum cordatum; assembly: GCA_963575745.1. Lineage (NCBI taxonomy): Eukaryota > Dinophyceae > Prorocentrales > Prorocentraceae > Prorocentrum > Prorocentrum cordatum. The sequence goes on along the minus strand of CAUYUJ010000070.1, from coordinate 402,374 downwards.
GAATAGCATAAACATGCAGGAACAAATCGTCCCCAGACTATGGTTTGACTATCTTTGAATACTCCCACCGTACACCCTGCGAAATGCTTAAGAAATCATGGGTTAAGAAATTCATAGTCTCAGAATTTTAATAAAACCCAGAATCTCTATAAAAACCTTAGGAATTCAATTGAAACATTAAGAATAATCGAGACTCTGGCCGAAAATGTAAGTTTTCTTGAGCATCGCCTGAGGTGTAGAGGGACAGGCCCGACTTCACCCTGGGCAGCTTTCCGAACACCGCGAGCCCGAGCGCCCGAGCAGCTCCCCATCTGAGGGCCCCGAGAGCCCGAGCGCGGCGAACCAAACCGCAGGGCCCGCTTCCCTCGAGACCCGCCTCCCCCTCCTCCTCCTCCTCCTCCTCCTCCTCCTCCTCCTCCTCCTCCTCCTCCTCCTCCTCCTCCCCACACTCGCCAATGCTCGGGCGGCCCTTCCCCGAGCACTCTTCGGCGCCGTCGCCCCGGACGCCCCTCGACGGCCCTCGCCTCAGAAGAGACTGCACACGCCCGAGCAGCGACAAGCCCTGGCGATTGGCCCTGGTCTCCGTGCCTCCTCCCTCGACGACGGGCCGGCCCGAGGCGCCCTCGCGGAGGGCCTCCCCGAGGCTCTCCGCGGCCAGCCTCGCGTCGGCGAGCCACCGGAGTGCCCGGAAGGCCTTGCGCGAGAGGGACAGCTGGGCGTACAGGGCCAGCAGCTTCAGCCCGAGGGTCCGGGCAGCCGAAGGCCGCAGGGATGCCGTGCGGCCGGATCATGGAGAGGATGCGCGCGAAGGATACAAAGAGGGGGCCCCTGGGCGCCCAGGGTGAGGCCGAGGTGGGAAGCCGGGTGGCACATGGTGACGGGCCAAAAAGGGGTCACGAGGCAAGAATGCAAGGGTACCCGCGTGGAGTTCGTGATGCATGTGATTCGGTTTGGCTCTGGGGAGATTCGCATCCCCTCGTCCTCGTATGTATGTTTGCTTGTATGTGTGTGCGTTTGTATGTTACATCTGATCAGGTATTCATACCTTACACATGCATATATATATAAAGACATCTAGAGAGAGAGAGAGAGAGAGAGACAGAGAGAGAGAGAGAAAGAGAGAGAGAGAGAGATAAACGAGAGAAAGAGAGAGAGAGAGAGAGAAGAGAGAGGGGGGAGAGGAGGGCCGCAGAAAAGAGGTATGTTGGAAACACAGCAGCGAGGCCTGTCATGACCCGCGCTGCTCCGCGGCCGGAACCCCGCGGAGCCCACGGCCACTCTTCGCCGCTTAGCGGAAGAACCTTGCGACACGACTCGGCCCGCGGACCGGACGCTGTCATCCAAACCTGTCGGCGCCCGAGGATGCTGGCTGGCGGCCGCTGCGGGCCGGGAGTGGGCGCCACAGAGGGGGAGCCGGGAGGAGAGCCCACCTCGGCGTGACCCCACTCGGCCTCTGCGCCCACGCCCCGCCCGAGGAGGGCAACCAGACGAGAGGGAGGGACCCGGGCCTCTCTGGGTGCGTCGGTGTGCTAGCAAACGGCGGCAGAGGCGGGACTCTCCAAAGCGACGGGGACCTGGGCTTGTGCTAGCAAGCACTGGACACAGGCCCCGACGCTGTGATTTATAGCGGGGCGCGGGTCCCTGGAGAATTCGGCCCAATCCCTGGGCCCGTCGTGTTGCCGCGGGTCGATTTTCTCTTGGTCCTGGACCACGAGTGGACGAAGCAACGCCCGTCGTAACCCTTCCGCGACGCCTCGCCGCAGTGCGCCAAAATTAGGCTGACCAAAGACCCAACCATACGTAGTTGTGAATACCGCAATTGTGGATATATTCTTCGGTGGCGCCCCCGGGCCACGAAACGAGTGAGGGGTGTGCCGAAATGGGGGGGTGGAACCGCATGCGAGCGCAGCCACTGGGGCGCTCGGTGGAGCTCCCTATGGAGCCACGAAACGTGTGAGGGGTGTGCCAGAATGGGGGGTGGAACCGCATGCGGGCGCAGCCACTGGGGCCTTCGGTGGAGCTCCCTATGGGGCCACGAAACGTGTGAGGGGTATGCCAGAATGGGGGGTGGAACCGCATGCGGGCGCAGCCACTGGGGCCTTCGGTGGAGCTCCCTATGGGGCCACGAAACGTGTGAGGGGTGTGCCAGAATGGGGGGTGGAACCGCATGCGGGCGCAGCCACTGGGGCCTTCGGTGGAGCTCCCTATGGGGCCACGAAACGTGTGAGGGGTGTGCCAGAATGGGGGGTGGAACCGCATGCGGGCGCAGCCACTGGGGCCTTCGGTGGAGCTCCCTATGGGGCCACGAAACGTGTGAGGGGTGTGCCAGAATGGGGGGTGGAACCGCATGCGGGCGCAGCCACTGGGGCCTTCGGTGGAGCTCCCTATGGGGCCACGAAACGTGTGAGGGGTGTGCCAGAATGGGGGTTGGAACCGCATGCGGGCGCAGCCACTGGGGCCTTCGGTGGAGCTCCCTATGGGGCCACGAAACGTGTGAGGGGTGTGCCAGAATGGGGGGTGGAACCGCATGCGGGCGCAGCCACTGGGGCCTTCGGTGGAGCTCCCTATGGGGCCACGAAACGTGTGAGGGGTGTGCCAGAATGGGGGGTGGAACCGCATGCGGGCGCAGCCACTGGGGCCTTCGGTGGAGCTCCCTATGGGGCCACGAAACGTGTGAGGGGTGTGCCAGAATGGGGGGTGGAACCGCATGCGGGCGCAGCCACTGGGGCCTTCGGTGGAGCTCCCTATGGGGCCACGAAACGTGTGAGGGGTGTGCCAGAATGGGGGGTGGAACCGCATGCGGGCGCAGCCACTGGGGCCTTCGGTGGAGCTCCCTATGGGGCCACGAAACGTGTGAGGGGTGTGCCAGAATGGGGGGTGGAACCGCATGCGGGCGCAGCCACTGGGGCCTTCGGTGGAGCTCCCTATGGGGCCACGAAACGTGTGAGGGGTGTGCCAGAATGGGGGGTGGAACCGCATGCGGGCGCAGCCACTGGGGCCTTCGGTGGAGCTCCCTATGGGGCCACGAAACGTGTGAGGGGTGTGCCAGAATGGGGGGTGGAACCGCATGCGGGCGCAGCCACTGGGGCCTTCGGTGGAGCTCCCTATGGGGCCACGAAACGTGTGAGGGGTGTGCCAGAATGGGGGGTGGAACCGCATGCGGGCGCAGCCACTGGGGCCTTCGGTGGAGCTCCCTATGGGGCCACGAAACGTGTGAGGGGTGTGCCAGAATGAGGGGTGGAACCGCATGCGGGCGCAGCCACTGGGGCCTTCGGTGGGGTTCCCTATGGGGCCACGAAACGTGTGAGGGGTGTGCCATAATGGGGGGTGGAACCGCATGAGGGTGCAGCCACTGGGGCCTTCGGTGGAGCTCCTTATGGGGCCACGAAACGTGTGAGGGGTGTGCCAGAATGGGGGGTGGAACCGCATGCGGGCGCAGCCAGTGGGGCCTTCGGTGGAGCTCCCTATGGGGCCACGAAACGTGTGAGGGGTGTGCCAGAATGGGGGGTGGAACCGCATGCGGGCGCAGCCACTGGGGCCTTCGGTGGAGCTCCCTATGGGGCCACGAAACGTGTGAGGGGTGTGCCAGAATGAGTGTGGGAGGGGGAGGAGGGGGGAGGAAGGGGAGGAGGAGGAAGGAGGAAGGAGGAAGGAGGAAGGAGGAACGCGGGGACCGTCTCTTCAAAACGAGGACCCAACAACACAGGTTGGTTGGGAACAAACATCAACGACGCGGCAACACACCTTGCCGTTCGAAGTCCCCTCCGCATGTTTCTCTTCAAGAACTCCTCTTCACTGCGGGGGGGCGCCCTCTTCAAAAACGCGCGCCCTGTGGACGTGCCCTGCAGACGGGAGCCCCGCTGAAAGAACTGCCCATGCACCAAACTTAATGCCATGGAAACGTAGCGACGCGGGAGCAGAACGTTGGGAAAACTGTCGAACGAGGGCCGCATGCTTCATTAGTTTACCAGACACCCCTGCAGCTGCTGCGCAGGTTCATTGTTCGGACGGAAGGACTATTGGGAGTCATTGAAAATCACCAACAGAACAAATAGAAAATTATCCGGGCGAAAAACCCAACCATATGCAGTTGTGAGTGCCGCATTTGTGAATACCTTTTTTTTCGGTGGCGCTCCCTATGGGGCCACGAACCGCATGAGGGGCATGCCGAAATATGGCGGGGTACACAACGCAAAGGAATACGATAGGTCAGATTACGAAAGAATGAACGCGGGTGAGCCAGAGCGCGAGAGAGTCTGAGTGTGAATGGGTCTGCGTGGGAGTGAGTATATTTGCATGAATGCGATCTTGGCTACGCCTAGTGTAAATGTATATGAATGTGAATGGCTCGAGCACGCCTGTCCGAACACTTGTGACACTGGGCGTGGCCGCCGCAGGCAGCTTCCGCGGGAACCCCGACGGCAGCGCCCGCGCGCCGCGACGCCCATGTCGGCACGCCCCTCACGGGGATCGCACCCGCTTCCGTCCCTTCTTTCCCCCCCTCTTTGCCTGCGCGCTCCAAAAATCCAAAGCTGCGGGCGCAGAGCAGCGCGGAGTCCCCGCGACGCGCGCAGGTCGCCGCGGAGGGGTCCCAGCGACGCGCGCAGGTCGTCCGCTGCGCGGAGCACAGAGAGCTAGCCGGCCGGCTGATTGCGGGCAAGGCTCCGGCCGCTGGGCAGAGCGACGACGGGCGAGCGAGGCGCTGAGCAGAGCGCCGCGCGGAATCCCCGCGACGCGCGCTGGTCGCCCCGAGGGGGGTCCCAGCGACGCGCGCGGGTCGTCCGCGGCGCGAGGCCGAACAATTATGCGGGCAGTCGAGAGAAGGCGCGGCTCGGGGGGGGCGCTCCTCAGGTCAGGCCTCGCGGATAAACTCGGTGAAGCCGAGCTCCCTGGCGAGGGCCGTCGCCTCCCTCCTGCACCGCTTCGCGCGCGCTGCAAACTGCTCCAGCTGCTTTCGCAGACCCTCCGGCGGTCCTGCCAGGAAGAACTCGATGCGCGGCGCCCGCGTGAGCAGGAGGTCCTCGTGGCGCGTGGCGCGCGAGAGCAGCACATAGAGCTCCAGCCACCAGTCGTCGTCCTCCTTCTTGCCGTTCCCGACCTCGTGGCGGCCGCAGTCCAGGATCACACCTGGGCGACTCGGCCGAGGGAGCAGTGCGCCGGGCAGCCGACGGCCCAGGGCGAGAGTCCACAGGACCGAGGTCTGGCCGCGGACTGCTCGCGCCCCGGAGGTCTGGCCGTCCCCGGAGCGCCGTTCCCCCGCCCCGTCGCCTTCGCGCATGGTGCGCCCCTGGCACGCCACCGTGGTGATGACCCTGCCGTGGGAGAACGGGAAGCCCGTCCGCGTGACCTTGGAGGTGCGGAAGGTGAACGGCTCCGACGTGCGGGGCTCGATGAACACTGGGACCTTAGGTGCAGCTCCCTGAGGGGCCACGAAACGTGTGAGGGGTGTGCCAAAAAGGAGCGGTGGCGCCATGCGAGCTGCGCCACTTGGACCTCAGGTGGAGCTCCCTGAGGGGCCACGAAACGTGTGAGGGGTGTGCCAAAATGGGGCGGTGGCGCCATGCGAGCTGCGCCGCTTGGACTGTAAATGGAGCTCCCTATGGGGCCACGAAACGTGTGAGGGGTGTGCCAAAAAAGGGCGGTGGCGCCATGCGAGCTGCGCCACGTGGACCTTAGGTGGAGCTCCCTATGGGGCCACGAAACGTGTGAGGGGTGTGCCAAAAGGGGCTCCTTGAGGGGCCACGAAATCTGTAAGGGTGTGCCAAAATGGGGCGGTGGCGCCATGCGAGCTGCGCCACTTGGACCGTAGATGGAGCTCCCTATGGGGCCACGAAACGTGTGAGGGGTGTGCCAAAATGGGGCGGTGGCGCCATGCGAGCTGCGCCACTTGGACCTTAGGTGCAGCTCCCTATGGGGCCACGAAACGTGTGAGGGGTGTGCCAAAATGGGTGTGCGGGACGCATGCGGGCACACCCACTGGGACCTGATGATGATAATGATGATGATGACGATGATGATGATGATGATGATGATGATGATGATGATGACGATGAGGATGGTAGGAGGGGAGAGGAGGCGGAGGAGGAGAGGAGGAAGGAGACGCGGGGCACCGTCTCTTCAAAACGAGGACCCAACACCACAGGATGGCTGGGAAAAATTAGCCTGGCGAAGGACCCAACCATATGCAGTTGAAAGTGCCGCAATTGTGAATATCTTCTTCGGTGGAGCTCCCTATGGGGCCACGAAACGTGTGAGGGGTGTGCCGAAATGGGTGTGCGGGACGCATGCGGACGGCAGCACTGGGGCCTTCGGTGGAGCTCCCTGTGGGGCCACGAAACGTGTGAGGGGTGTGCCGAAATGGGTGTGCGGGACGCAGGCGGACGGCAACCATGGGGCCTTCGGTGGAGCTCCCTGTGGGGCCACGAAACGTGTGAGGGGTGTGCCGAAATGGGTGTGCGGGACGCATGCGGACGGCAGCCATGGGGCCTTCGGTGGAGCTCCCTATGGGGCCACGAAACGTGTGAGGGGTGTGCCGAAATGGGTGTGCGGGACGCATGCGGACGGCAGCCATGGGGCCTTCGGTGGAGCTCCCTGTGGGGCCACGAAACGTGTGAGGGGTGTGCCGAAATGGGTGTGCGGGACGCATGCGGACGGCAGCACTTGGGCCTTCGGTGGAGCTCCCTGTGGGGCCACGAAACGTGTGAGGGGTGTGCCGAAATGGGTGTGCGGGACGCATGCGGACGGCAGCCATGGTGCCTTCGGTGGAGCTCCCTGTGGGGCCACGAAACGTGTGAGGGGTGTGCCGAAATGGGTGTGCGGGACGCATGCGGACGGCAGCACTGGAGCCTTCGGTGGAGCTCCCTGTGGGGCCACGAAACGTGTGAGGGGTGTGCCGAAATGGGTGTGCGGGACGCATGCGGACGGCAGCCATGGGGCCTTCGGTGGAGCTCCCTATGGGGCCACGAAGCGTGTGAGGGGTGTGCCGAAATGGGTGTGCGGGACGCCTGCGGACGGCAGCACTGGGGCCTTCGGTGGAGCTCCCTGTGGGGCCACGAAACGTGTGAGGGGTGTGCCGAAATGGGCGTGCGGGACGCATGCGGACGGCGGCCATGGGGCTTTCGGTGGAGCTCCCTATGGGGCCACGAAACGTGTGAGGGGTGTGCCGAAATGGGTGTGCGGGACGCATGCGGACGGCAGCCATGGGGCCTTCGGTGGAGCTCCCTGTGGGGCCACGAAACGTGTGAGGGGTGTGCCGAAATGGGTGTGCGGGACGCATGCGGACGGCAGAACTGGGGCCTTCGGTGGAGCTCCCTATGGGGCCACGAAACGTGTGAGGGGTGTGCCGAAATGGGTGTGCGGGACGCATGCGGACGGCAGCCATGGGGCCTTCGGTGGAGCTCCCTGTGGGGCCACGAAACGTGTGAGGGGTGTGCCGAAATGCGTGTGCGGGACGCATGCGGACGGCAGCCATGGGGCCTTCGATGGAGCTCCCTATGGGGCCACGAAACGTGTGAGGGGTGTGCCGAAATGGGTGTGCGGGACGCATGCGGACGGCAGCAATGGGGCCTTCGGTGGAGCTCCCAATGGGGCCACGAAACGTGTGAGGGGTGTGCCGAAATGGGTGTGCGGGACGCATGCGGACGGCAGCCATGGGGCCTTCGGTGGAGCTCCTTATGGGGCCACGAAACGTGTGAGGGGTGTGCCGAAATGGGTGCGCGGGACGCATGCGGACGGCAGCACTGGGGCCTTCGGTGGAGCTCCCTATGGGGCCACGAAACGTGTGAGGGGTGTGCCGAAATGGGTGTGCGGGACGCATGCGGACGGCAGCACTGGGGCCTTCGGTGGAGCTCCCTGTGGGGCCACGAAACGTGTGAGGGGTGTGCCGAAATGGTGTGCGGGACGCATGCGGACGGCAGCCATGGGGCCTTCGGTGGAGCTCCCTGTGGGGCCACGAAACGTGTGAGGGGTGTGCCGAAATGGGTGTGCGGGACGCATGCGGACGGCAGCCATGGGGCCTTCGGTGGAGCTCCCTATGGGGCTACGAAACGTGTGAGAGGTGTGCCGAGAGCAAAGGCAAGGAGGAGGAGGAGGAGGAGGGGGGAGGGGGGGAGGAGGAGAGGAGGTGGGACGCGGGGCGCTGTCTCTTCAAAACGAGGACCCAACACCACAGGATGGTTGGGAACAACAACAGCAAAAACAACAACAACACCAACAGCAACAACAAACCATGTTGAAGCAGAACCGCCTCTCATCTGCGTGACAGTTGTACGTTGTGTGAGTTTCGGATCATGTGATCTATGGGAGTCTTTACTGAGCACCCCCAATGGTGGAACAAAACAGCTCTCCATCCGTGGGCCTCCCGCAAGCATTAACACAAGCGTGCGCGGCGCTGGGGCGAACGCTGCATGTCGAACACTTCCCGCCCGCCATTCAAGACAAACGTCGCGGGCGTTAGAACGAGAGCCACATACATGTTACAAAAACATAAAACAGAAAAAAACAACAAAAAAACACAAAGCATGCAAAAATACCAAAAACAAAACCATCAAAGAACAACAAAAAAAAAAACAGAAGAACAAAAAAAAGACAACCAACAGGACAAGCGAAGCTAGACAAACACAAAAACAAAATAAAAAAACAGACAAAAACACAAACGAGAAAATTGAGATGAAATAAAACAAGGGGCAAAAAAAAAACAACAAAAAAAACAAAAAAACAGACGTCCCTGCTGTGATTTGCTTGTGAAACCCTTGGGCCGTGACCTGAACGGGGGGGTATAACGGGGGGGTCAGACACGGTCCCCCTTCGTGCCCCTTTCGGGCTCCTCCAGAGCCCCAGGGGGCTCGTTTAGGTACCGTTTGGGTACCTTTTCGGACCACCCTCGCCACCCCCCCATTTACGATCCCCCCATTACGCGACGCCCAAAACCCTTGTGAGGTCAATGCTCCGGGATCACACACACACACACACACCGCGAGGATGTCTGACGCAAGTATCCCGTCCCCCCCCCCCCCCACATCCCCATGCAGTCCGCAGCGCGCCCCGTGGCAGAGCAACGGAGGCAGAGGCGGAGGAGGAGGAGGAGGAGGAGGAGGAGGAGGAGGAGGAGGGGAGGAGGAGAAGGAGGAGGGGGATGAGATAATGAGGAGGGGGAGGAGGAGGAGAGGAGGAGGAGGAGGAGGAGGAGGAGGAGGAGGAGGAGGAGGAGGAGGATGAGAGGAGGAGGAAGGGGAGTGGGGGGGAGGAGGAGGAGGAGGAGGAGGAGGAGGAGGAGGAGGAGGATCGATCGATCGATCGAGCTCTCGGGCCGGTTCGGTGCTGCACTCTCGCTACGTGCTGTGCTGCTTACTAAAGTTGTGTGGCCTAGCTGAGGTCACTTTGCTGAAAGGGGGTCGCGGGCGCCACTTAGACGCTCGGGCCCTACCTGCACCGACCTTCCCCACGCAGGGGTCTGCGGGCAGGGTAGCACCCGCTTTTACGAGTGCCCTCTCGCTGTCTCCTCTACTCCCCTGCCTCGTCTGCCTCGTCCCTTTCCCCTGCCCTTTCGCTTCGGTTCGGGCGGGGGCGGGGGAGGTCGGTGCACGACAAAATAGTTGGGAAAACTCGGGCCTCGGAGTTGGAGAAGGCCGGGAGTCCCAGTCGGAGGCGGAGGAGGGGGGAGGCGGCCTTCCCTGACCAGCTCGTGGAATCGTGCGCTGGTGAGAAAAGTTCGCGGGATGGCCTGAGGGGCCGCGCTCGCTGGGACAGAACAGAGCCGCGCCGTCCGCTCAGTCACATCGCTATGCGCCGCTCCTCTCTCCGTGTCGTTCTGGCTCAGTTGTTGACGAGACGTCCCAGTTCTCGCTCCAGTGCTCCACGCGGCGCCGCCCCGATCTTGCGGTTCGCTCCCTCCTTGCGGAGGGCGCGCGTGAGGATCGTCTCCAGCTGCGTGTCCGTTGCCTCCACCTGGAACTGGAACCTGCACTTCTCCGTGGCGCCCCCCTCCTTGCCCTTGTTCCTGCGAACGCGGAAGATCGGGATGCCGTCTGCTACCTCCTCCGCGCTGCCACTCAAGATGACGTCCTTGTAGTACTTCTCGAGGTAGTCTCTCTCCGCCCCTGCGTCGTACGTGCGCCCCATGTAGTTCGCCACTTCGGTCCACGCGCGGATGTGGGGGCTGCCGAGCGAGGCCGTGTCCACTTGTTATCCATCTGCTGCTCTGCGTCGTAAGTCCTGCGCGTCGTCGTTGCACGTCTGGCCCGCCTGTAAGCCCGCCTGCGCGATGCCGCTCTGCGCGCTGATCTCCCACGTCTGGATGATGGCCGACGCCAGCTCGGCCTGCTCGCGCGCCAGCGTGAGGGTGAGGCGCGCCGTGAGGTCCACTATGTGCGGGTTGGCCACCGCTGTTCCTCCTCCCGCTGGTGCTCCTCCTGCGGCAGCTCGTCGTGGTTGTCGACTGCGGCCTGGTCGCTGAGGTCCTCCTGCCGCCGCCGCTGGCGCCCGGGCTGGGCGCTGGTCGAAGAGCGCCATCCTGTGCCTGAGGTCGCAGTAGTGGTCTGGGCAGATGCGTGCGCAGGCGTGCGAAGAAGGCGCCCTTGTCTAAGAAGACATGGCTGCGAGGAGGAGGAGGAGGAGGAGGAGGGCATGCGCCGAATGCGGATACCTCGATACAAGACTGGGAATCCGCGCGGGGCCTGTGTGCGCGTTGGCATTCCTGCGTCAACCTCGGCGCATCTCCGGGGGCAGCGCGTGGGGCCTAGACGGCGCTGCGGGGTTGCGCGCGTGCTACAGCCTCGATGCATTGCGGGGGCTGCGCGCGGAGCCTCGATAGACGCACAGTCGGGGCCTTGACCTAAGGAACCCAAAATAAGGAACGAGGCCCCCTTTTTTCCATTAGTTCAACTTCGATTTCCGATCGAACACATAAGGAAAACCTGAGGCAAGCTGCGAAACACTTAGGGAACGCGGAGCCCCTCCCCAACCAAGAGGGTTCCTTCTTCAGGGCCCCGACTGTAGGGACATGCGACGGCCTCGATTTCCATGTCCGGGGCGGTGCTCATGGTCGGTGGCATGCCTCGGCCCCGGTGCATGTCGGGCATTCTGCGCAGGTCTGCCCGCTGGGCAAATGAATGACGGACTCTTGGGTCGATTCTTGAAAGGCTCTGGAGGGATCCCTGGCGGATCTTCGCTGGATCTCCACGGACTCAAAAATCCTGAAGGACTCCGGAAAGATTCCAAAGAGATTCCTGTGGGAGTCCTCAGACCTGCGGAATCCGTAAAAAAATCCTCCAGGCCCTCGGAATTTTCAGAAGCCTCCCAGGCGCCCTTGCAAATTTCCCGGGATCCAGTGGAATCCCCTGGGGCTGGAGTGAAAGGAGTCTCAGGAACCCACCGGAACCCATCGGGGAACCCATTAGGGGGGGGGAAATGGGGGGAGCGCTTCGGGCGCGCCGCGCAACGAGGGCGCGGGGGGAATCCTCCTCGCGGCGCGCCGTCGCGGGGGCAGAGGGGGAGCACTCAGGGCGCGCCGCGCCCGCCCGCTGCTCCGTCGACTTGCGCCGCAAAGCTGGCGTCAACGACGAGCGCGCCGCGCAGTCGGGGGCAGGGGGATGCTCGCGAACGCCTTACCAGGGCTATTGGTGAAGCTTCTTGTCGGACCACGAGGAGCGGGGAGGGGGGCACTATAGTGCAAGGGAAGGGGGAGGGAGGGGAAGGGCGGTAGGGAGGTGGTGGGGGGGGGAAGGGAGGGGCGGAGGGGGGGTACTTCGGGCGCGTCGCACAAACCTGGCTGACCCGCAGCGCGTCACCCAGCGCCGGCCTCGATTCCGACGTCACTGCTTGACCGCGGTATATCCATTCCTGCGTTTCCATCGGGCTTCAAACTTGGTATCGCTATGCACCTCGGCGTTTAATCTGGCCTCAATTTCGACCTCGGCACGCGCCTCCGCGCTCTGATATGCCCTCAACTCTGACTTCAATTTTGACATGTCGCCGCGCAGATTGTTCTGAACGAGCCCAAATCGACGAAGCTGGCACCGCGGCGAACCCACGGCAAACCTCACGTCAAGGCCGAGTTCGCCCTGGCGCCCGAGGCGCCATCCCCAAAACGTCAGGCCGCGCGTCGGAACAAACGGCGCGGAGACACATAACTTTTGAGCTCAATGCAGAAATGGCGTCACCCCCCCGAGCGCGGCTCAACTTTGGCGTCAATTTTGACCTAGGTTTCGACCTCGGCATTCACCTTCGCGCTTTGGACGGGCCTCGGTGTTGACTTCGGCGTTCACCTCGGAGTCTTAGTCCAGCCTCAATTTGGAACTTCGGTTCTCACCTTGGCGTTTCAATCGTGCCTCCATTTTGACAACAACGTTCCCCTCGACGCCTTTCTCGGGCCTCTCTTTAGACCTTGGTATTTACCTCGTGACATGCTGACCTCCACTTTGACTTCGGCGTTTACCGACTGGTCCCGGCCCGAGCTCTGATCCCGGCCCAAGCGTCAGGTCCTCGGCCTGAGGCCCTAGACCCAGGGCCCAGGTCCCAGGGCCGAGCCGCCTGGGAAACAGCCGCCTGGGGCCTAACCGCCGAAGCGCCTACCCGCAAGACGGCGCGCGATAAATGCAAAAGCGCTGCGTTGCGCGAGCAAAACATCATCGACATCTGTCGCGCGGGTCGAGGTCTTTCGCGCGGGGCGCCCGTCACGCTGCCATTTCTGGGGCTGGCTCCCGCCAGCTCTCTGGGCGGTCGCCCGCCAATCGGTCGCCTTGCCAGTTCTGAGGCTGGTCGCCCGCCACTGCTGGAGCTGGTCGCCCGCACGTTCTTGGGATAGTCGCCCGCCGCCCAGCGACTTCTCTGGTCTCTTGTCGCCCGCCAATTATTGGGTTGGTCGACTACCACTTCCCAGGGGCGCCGCGGAAACGATCGAGGTTTTTTTCATGGCGCACGACAAATCCTCGAGGTCTTCTGTAACGCACGCAAAAATCACCGAGGTCTTCCAACTTGCACGCGAACCACATCGAGGTGTTTCAGGGCACGCAACATGTCACGGAAGTCTTCCGCGGTGCGCACCAGCAAAATCGAGGTGATTCAAGGCGCACTCACACACACACACACACACACTGAAACATTGAGGTCTTCCATGGCGCACACGGGAAGTCGATGTCAAACATGGCGCGCGCACGTCCATCAAAATAGTACATGGGAAGCCGAGGTGCTTCATGGCGCACACAAAACCATCGAGGACTTTTATGGAAGACGCGAAAAAACATCGAGGTGTCAGCCCAAACCATCAACCTTTGGCCAAACTATACACGTCGTTCATTTATATTCGCACTCATTTCTAATTGTGCTCGATTCTAATGGTTTCTAATAGTTCCTGGCCCCCTAGTGGCCAGGAAGAGGTCAAGGATGGAACAATTAGAAATGAAAGGATCTTGGCCCAAAACAAATCAAGGAATTTTCGAATAATTCGAGATGAACAATGTGTACAGATGTGAACAGCAAGGCTCCCATCGAGAAACACTTCATGGCAAGGCGGGCGAATGCATGTCGGGCTTAGCGGTAACAGTGCCTTCTTCTCCTTTGGAGGAAAGAGCATTTGCATAAACACTCGCGATCGCCCGTGTCCGACCCCGCCCCCTACCCCCTCACCCTCCTGGTCACCTCACGATTCGCGCCGGCGCCGTCCAGGAATTGACAATGCAGTCTCACGCGCTTCCAGACGGCGCTGGCGCGAATCGTGACGTGACTGGCCCCCTTCCCCCTGGTCCCTCCCCCCTGGTCCCGCCCGCCATCTCCGTGGGATTGAGCAACGGTCCCATAGGGGGGGGGGGGGGAGGGCGAGAAGGAGAAGCGTGGTAGGCGGGCCCGAGACCCCCCCGACGTCATGACCCGACCTGTTCCCTGGGACCAGCTCTTCATCCTGAATCGTGTTTTTCAATGTTTCACGATCCTGGAGCCCGGCGAGGGCCCCCAATGGCCGAGAATAGCAGCAAAAACATCCGTCAATCCTTCGCTTCACTGAGGGATGGAAAAAAACGACCCTACCCTGGGTTACAAGTGCGTGGTCTGTAAACCGTCTGGGAACCCCCGAAGCATAGAGCCGCCAGCACGCGGCACATCACGCAGGGTTTACCCGGTCAGCCCACAGGAGTTTCAGCGCACAGCGCCTCGTAAACCAAGGTAGGGGCGTTTTGTTATGCCCTTGATTCACGGCGCAAGGGGGTCGGGGGCTGGGGGAAGTCCGAGACCTCGCTGCACTCCCCCGCTGCAGCCTTGCGCGGCTGCCCCACAGAGATGAGAGGAGGAGGCGGGAGGAGGCGGGAGGAGGAGGAGGCAGGTGGAGACCACAGCGCTCTGTTCAAAACGAGTACCCAACGCGGGAAAGTTGGGAAAAAAACATCCGTCAATCCTTCGCTTCACGGCGCAAGGGGGTCGGAGGCTGGGGGACGTCCGAGACCTCGCTGCCCCCCCCCCCCCCCTGCAGCCTTGCGCGGCTGCCCCGACATGCGGTGCTCCCCGTCCCGCCGCAGCAGCACGTCGGCGGCGCCGCGGCTCCCGTACTGCACCACGCTGCGGGCCCCAAGACTACGCACCACCACCGTCGCCCCCTCCCTCGCTCAACGTGTTACACCCTGCGAAATGCTTTAGAAATCATGGGTTAAGAAATTCATAGTCTCAGATCTTGAATAAAAACCCAACGTTTCTATTAAAATCTTAGGATTCACATTGAAACGTTAAGAATAATCGAGACTCTGGCCGAAACCTTGGGTTTTCTTAAGCATCGCCTAAGGTGTACGCACCACCACCGTCGCCCCCCCCTCGCTCAACGTGTTCCCCCCCCCCATGCGCATTTGGAGTTGCAGTACAATCATGTCAGCCAGCGTGGGCCCCAAACGGTGTGTTCTGGCAACGCATGTCGTGCAATAGATGTGGTGCTGCCTGTGGTGTGCAGTCTATATCGTGCAGTATAGGTGGTGCAGCCCATGCCGTGGAACGTACGTTGTGCTGCACACGCACCACCACCGTCTCTGTTTCCTGGGTGAGGAAGGGGGTGAGGTGGGAAAGTTGGAGGCCTGGAAGCTGGCACCAACACCAACACTGAGAATTGCCTCCACTGGGGGGGAGACTCGGATTTTGGTTCTCGACCACCTCCGAAGCCCGAATCGTTGCCACCATCCAACAGCCATTAGTGGTGCTGGTGTCAACCTCTAGGCCCGCGATTGTTAGGGAGCCCACAAAAGACGTACGCGCCCATCTATGTACATGAACACGGCCCCGTGACCCGCGAGACCTGCCGCGTGGTACGAACATGCGGGCAATGCGAACTCTCGAAACCAGCGTGGATTCATGTACGTGTACACGCCGTTCATTTCTAATCCTGCTCGTTTCTATGTGTGTTCGTTTCTAATTGTTCCTGGCCCCCCAGTGGCCAGGAAGAGGCCCAGGACAGCACACTTGGAAACAAAAAGATCTTGGCCCCCCAAAGAACCAAAGAACCTTCGAAGAGTTAGAAATGACCTAGTGGCCAAGAAGAGGCCCAATATAGCACAATTAGAAACGAGAGGATCCTGGCCCCCCAAGATATCCAATACCTTCCGAATTATCAGAAATGAACCGCGTGTACGTGTACGTCCTTCTTTCGCTCCTGAATTGTGGGCCAGCTTTTCAGAAGTTTCTGAAGGAAACGCTGAGCAAGCTTTTGGAGCCAGGAACTTGCACCAGTCATTCCTAAGGTCCACGGCGACCCAATCCCCTTTCAGAAGCGGACCCACCTGTCCGGCAATAAGTCGGTGAAGAAACGCTGGGCCACCTTTTCGGGGGGGAGGCTTCTTCGGCATCAGCGGAGCCGTGGGCCCGCGATGGTGGTGGCGTGCGGCGTTGGGCCCCGCACACGCGCAGGAGCTTGTCCTGGAAGTCGCGCGCGCCCAGCGCCGACCCCCAGGCGGCCAGGCTCGACGGCGGCCGGGCGCCGCTCGGCAGGTCGAACGGCATGAATGCGGGGTTGCGCGCTGAGCTGGCCCTCGACCTCCTTTGCCTCCTCCTCGTCCTTTTCCTCCTCCTCCTCCTCCAACTCCTCCTCTTGCTCCTCCTCCTCCTCCTCCTCCTCCTCCTCCTCCTCCTCCTCCTCCTCCCCTCCCACTCCTCCTCCTGCTCCTACTCCTCCTCCTCCTCCTCCTCCTCCTCCTCCTGCTCCTCCTCCTCCTCTACTCCTCCTCCTCCTCCTCCTCC
Source organism: Prorocentrum cordatum (assembly GCA_963575745.1). Classification (NCBI taxonomy): domain Eukaryota; class Dinophyceae; order Prorocentrales; family Prorocentraceae; genus Prorocentrum; species Prorocentrum cordatum. The sequence continues at coordinate 386,171 of CAUYUJ010000070.1, read as the reverse complement.
TCCTTCTTCTCCTCCCGGGCGGCAGCTGAGGCAAGATGACTACGGACGTCTCCAGTGGGCCGAGGACTGTGGGGCGGATAGCCATCAGACGGAGGGCGGATCCTTCACGAAATCGTATTCTTGCAGCGGCGCGGCGCTATTTCATGTGGTTTGTGCCAACTCTTTGGGGAGTGCGGATCCTTCCCAAGCCCACTACAGTTTGCGATGCTGTGCGGTCAAATATGGGACTAGGTCGGAGGTGCGCAGCTTCGCGTCGGTAGGTGGCCATCACCTTTTCACCCAGCGCTCGCAACAATGAAAACTTGGTACGGCAGAGCGAAATGCAACATCAATGATGAATACTAACAACGTGTTCTCTGGTCTGCGTCCTTTCTACACTCGTCGTCCTCGTCATCCTCCTCGCTTCACCCCCCTTCCGCAGCCCTACGAGGGAGGGGGAGGGAGAAGGGAGGAGGCGGAAAGAGGGAGGAAGGGACCGTCGGACGAAGACTGAGAAGGCGAGGGGTGGGGAGGAGGGGACAGGCGGCGGAGGAGGAGGAAGGCGAGCAGGGGGGAGCAGGAGGAGCAGTCGGCGCACCTGGAAAAGTATCCTCCTTCAAGACCTTGCCCTTGTGGACGCGGCGGGAATCGCCGCAAGCCCACGGGGGACCTCGTCGGCTAGAAGGGGGTCCGAACGGACGCTGGCTCCACCTCCCTCTCCCCCGCCCAGCTGTCCCTCTTCTTCCTTCCTTTTCCCCCTCATGCCTGGCGCATCTCCTTCTCGTCCTCGTCCTTCTTCCTCTTGCCCCTCACGTTATTATCCTTCCTTCCGCCTGTTCCGTCCTTCCTCGACATCACTCCTCCTCCTCCTCCTCCTCCTCCTCCTCTTCCTCCTCCTCCTCCTCCTCCTCCTCCTCCTCCTCCTCCTCCTCCTCATCATCATCATCATCATCATCATCATCATCATCATCATCATCATCATCATCGTCATCATCCTCTGGCTCCTTCCCCTCCTCCTGACTCCTCACTCCATATCTCAACTCCTTATCCTCATTCCCCACACCATCATCTTTATCACCAGCACGATAATCACCCTTCTGCCTCGCGAGCGTGTACTACGCGAGTCTGGCAACGCTGCAGCCTGCGATGCCACAACCGCAGCGACGGCAATCGCTCACGCGCAGCGGCCCGCGATGAGCGATGCTGGTGAGGCACGATCACACACCCACAATGTCGTGCTGACTGGCTGTAAGATTGAGAGCAAGCTGGATTGCCCGTCCAAATTGCAACGCAAGCTTCAGGGGTGAAGTCGTGCAAACATCTTGGCGGTTAGAACCTAGGCGTCCGTTGACGGGAACACGACGCTCGCCCTCATTGTTCACGCGATTGGGATCTCACGCTGTAGAACCAAACCAACAAACATGCCGCCAAACCTCGCACATAAAACGTGGCAACGAACAGCCAGCCGTGAGCCGTTGTAGGTCTGGAGGCCATTGGAGGAGGAGGAAGAAAATAAGGAGGAAGAGGAGGAGGGGAAGGGGGAGGAGGAGGGGGAGGGGGAGGAGGAGGAGGGGAGGAGGAGGAAGAGGAGGAGAAGGAGGAGCAGGAAGAAGAGGAGTAGGAAGAGGAGGAGGGGGAGGGGGAGGAGGGGGAGGCGGACAAGGAGGAGGAGGACAAGGAGGAGGAGGAGGAGGACGAACCAGTGCCCAGACTCATCTTTTCCTCCAGCGGCGAGGTGGCGGCACCGTCGCGACGACTCAGCTGGGGCGCGCTCAGTCGAACTCCACCTGGCGCAGCAGGTGGGTGGATTGAGCAGGCAGTTGCGTGCACAAGAGATGGCCCGGCGAAGGGCCCGACCGTATGCACTTGAGAGTAACGCAATTGTGAAGATTGTCACTGGTGGGGATCCACATGGGGCCACGAAGCGTGTGACATGGGAGCGGCGGGCGCATGCAAGCGCAGCCACTGGGGCCTTCGGTGCAGCTCCCGATAGGGCCAACAAAAAATGTAAGGCGTGCGCCGAAATGGGTTCGGTGGGCGCATGGGAGCGCAGTCACGGGGGCCTTTGGTGCAATTCCCTATGGGGCCACGAAACGTGTGAGGGGTGTGCCAAAAAATTGGGCGGTGGTGTCATGCGAACCCTCCCACTGGCGCCTGCGGTGGAGCCCCCAGGGCCACGAAGCGCACGTGGTGCCGTGCGAGCCCTTACGCTGGGGCCTGGGGTGGAGCTCCCCGTGGGGCCCCGAAGCGTGTGAGGGGTGTGCCGAAGTGGGGCGGCGATGCCGTGCGAGCCCTCCCACTGGGGCCTGCGGTGGGGCCCCCTTGTGGGGCCACGAAACGTGTGAGCGGTCTGCCGAAACACAGACATGTGGAGGGCAGGAGGGAGGAGGGGGAGGAGGGAGGAGGGAGGAGGGGGAGGAGGGCAGGAGAAATGTGGAGGGCAGAGGCAAGGAGGGGGAGGAGGGAGGAGGGGGAGCCGCAGGGAAGGAGCGACTCGGGGCGCCGCCTTTTCAAAACGGGGACCCAACACCACAGGGTGGCTGGGAGCAAAAAGGGAAGCACAGACAGGAGAGGACGCGCACGCACTTTTTTGTCAGCCAGCACGCTCGGAGAGCTGGCGGGCCGCGACGGGGCCAGGGAGCGCAGGGCGATTGGGACAGAGGGAGCGCGGCCGCGGAGCGGGAAAGCGGGAGAAGGTGCACGTGAAGGTGTGCTGCCAGACCGAGCTGCCACAGCGTTGGTTTAAGTCGGGCGTGTCCCCCTACAGGGGGATTGTCGACGAAACAATGAAAAATACAAAAAAACACTAAAAAGGTTTAAAACAAAAATCCTCGAAAAATAATCCCCAGACTATTTTTGGAGTATTTTTGTACTATTTTAGTGTACTTTTTGTTTTTTGTCGAAACTCCCCCTGTAGGGGGACACGCCCGACTTAAGCGTTGGCCCCGCCAGAGGGGCAAGCCAGCATCTACCGGGCGGCCGGCAACGGGCCTGCGCTGGACCAGGACCGTCGGCGGCCATCGTCAAAGGGTTCTGGCTTCCCGGCCGCTGGGTTGTGCTGGGGCCTCCTGCAAAACGCAGGGTGCCCAAGCGCCAAGGGCAGGACGAAGCCGAACGATACCCAGCACACATGTTTTGGGATGTGCGGCCACTCGCGCGGCGGCGAGGCGTAGGCAGTCGAGCGGGGGAGCGAGCGCGGCCGAGACATATCACGCGGCGGGGGGAACCAGGGATCCGCCCACAGGGGATTGATCACTCGCGGTGGGATAGTACACCGACGCACGCACAAATGCATCGTTGCTCGCAAGCATAAGGTGCCACTTGTTCGGGCACCGCGCAGATACTGGCGCTCGCCGCGGGCACGCCCCACGACACGCCGACTGAGCAGCCACTCGATGCTGAAGGCACTTCGCACGTTGACGCTGGAGCGCATCTCCCACGCAGACACGTGCTAACATCGACCAACGATAAGGCAAGTGGAATGGGAAGTGAACCGTCGGAAAACTACATCAGTGGAGAGACGGCGAAACGAAACCTGGCTGCAATAAGGCAAAAGAGTAGCGAAACTGTCAACCATAGTCACAGTGGAGAACCTGGGACAGGACGCGAGGCCATGCCACGTGCAAATCAAACGGTCCCAGACTGGCAGTCTGGAAACCGAAATGACGAACCAGGCAGGGCAAACGTTGACAAACACCTGACATGATCATGATCAGATGCTGCCTGACCTACACTAACAAAATAATAGCTTGATAAGCTCACCCAGCAATGATGACAAGCCCGAAGTACACTGCAGGAGCTGCGCGTCAAGACCGTAGGAATGTTCATCAAGCATGCCGCACCTGTAAAACGTCGAGCACCCAAGAGAGACCCCGACGTCGTGATTTGTTTTCACAACGTCGACCCCCAGAGGTCTCGACCCATTCCCCGGGACCGGCTTTTCATCCCGAGTCAGTTTTGACACTCCCGAGGCATGGCAAGGGCCCCCAGTGGCCGAAAACGGCAAAACACCTCCAGTCGTGCTTTGTTCCTGACTCGAGGGGTTCTGGGCTCGGACCCCTCTTGGGTCTCCCCTGGGGCAACCTTGGACGGGGCAGGAACCAACAACGGTCCCGCACGCGGTCCACTGGCGCGGAGGGCATACCTTCTCTTGCAGCCAATGCCATGCAGCCGTCGATTCGGCAGTGTCCCTTGTGGGCGCGCCGCGCTGCACGCGTCGCTCATTTCTAGTCGTGCTCATGTCTAATTGTGCTCGCTTCTACTTGCTCCTGGCCCCCTAATTAGTGGCCAGGAAGAGGCCCAGCATAGAACCATTAGAAATGAAAGGATCCTAGCCCCCCAGAAAAATAAAAGAACTTCCGAATACTTAAGAAGGAACCATGTGTGCAGTCGGCCCTGGGCCAGCAGAAACATCCCTCAACTAGGGCTCCCAACTTCGCGCTTCGCGCTCCGCGAAGCGCGAAGCGCGAATAACTTCGCGCCCTCGCGCCGCCCCCCCAAAGGGAGAAAAGGAGGACGAGGAGGAGGGGGAGAAGGAACGAGGACCGCGAAGCGCGAAGCGCGAATAACTTCGCGCCCTCGTGGGAGCCCTTGCCTCAAGAACAGGAGGCCCTCTGCCGGCCGGGCCGAACGGAACATCCAGGGGCACCCTCCCCGGGGCGCACGCACAAGAGCATCCAGCCATCACGAAGAACACTGGGGCCGTCGCTCGGACGTCGCTCGGACTTCCCTTTCCCTCTTGCCGTCGCTGGGACGTCCACTTCCCGTGCAGTTGTCGGCTTTGCGCGTGTTTTTGATGCTCGATGGTCCAGGATGGTCCTCGATGGGTCTCGCCGAGAGGAAGTGCACACGTCCGAGCGATGCAAAAGCCCTCCCCGACCCGACCTCGATCTCCTACCTCGGTCCGACGGTAGAGCGCACGCCCCTCGCGGGGCTCCCTTGTCGCTCCCGGGCCTCCCCTGGCGGGCCCTCCGGAACGGCCCGGGAGCCGAAACGACGATCCCGCACGCGGTCCGCCCGGCAGGGTGCGGGCACGGCCCCAGTCGGCCCTCCCCTCCTGCATCGCGCGCCAGGGCAGTGCGCCCGGGGAAGTCTGCACCCCCGTCCCCGTCGGCTGCATGTCCTCGTCCTCCAACTCCTCATCCCCCCACTCCTGCTCATCCTGCAGCTGCTCCTCTCCTCATCGGTACCGCCATACACTAGTCAGCATCAGCATCAGCATGACCGCCATATGCAGCATCATCATCATCATCCTCATTATCAGCATCGTCATTCTCAACAACATCATCATCAACATCAGCATCAGCATCAACATGAACATCATCATCCTCATCATCATCATCATCATCATCAGCATCATCATCATCATTATCATTATCATCATCATCAGCATCATCATCAGCATCAACACTACCATCCCAACATCATCCATTATTATCATTCGTATTGCCATTATCAGCATCGTCTTTACCATCATGAGCACCACCGCCATCATGATCACCAACGCCACCGTCTTCACCAGCGTCATAGTCATCATCATCCTGATCATCATCCTCAGCATCACCCTCATCCTCATCTCAATCCCCATCCGCATCGTCATTCTCATCAGCAGCATCATCCTCCTCATCCTGCGCCTCATTCTCATCATGATACTCATCACACGCACCCTCCTCACAACCAACACCATCACCATTACCATCATCATCAGACCATCATAACCATCACATCATCATCATCGTCGTCGGCGTCGTTGTTGTCACCGTCATCGTCATAACCACCATCATCACCACTATCATCATCGTAATCGTCACCAGCAAAATCACTATCAGCATCAGTCCTGCCATCATCATCGTCAGCATCATCATTGTCGTCATCGTCGTCTTCGCCAGCATCGTGATAATCATCGTCGCCATCATCATCATCATAACCATAATCATCATCAGTATCGCCATCCTCAATAGCCACAACATAACCAAAATCAGCATCAATCTCATCAACATGATCATCATTACCATCCCAACATCATCCATCACCATCATCAGCCTCACCACCACCATCCTCATCATTATCAACATCAGAATCAGCATCCTCGGCATCGGCATCATCAGCAGCATCAGCATCAGCATCATCATCGTCAACATCATTATCACAACCATCATCATAATCGGCGCCATCAGACTCGTCATCACCATCATCATCAGCAGCATCAGTATCATCATCAACATCGTCATCATCGTCATCATGATTATCACACTCCGCCTTACTATCATCATCATCATCAGCATCATCATCATCATCATCATCACCCTCATCATCATATCCATGATCATCCTCACCATCGCCATCGCCATCACCATCACCGACATGATAATCAACATGATCATAAATACCATCCCAACATCTTACTTCATGACAATCATCACCATCATTATCATCATCAGCGTCACAATCAGCATCCCCGGTATCATCATCAGCAACATCATCATCAGCATCAGTATCCGCATGGACGGATGAAGGGAACAAGGAAATTGACGGAGGAGTAGGAGGCGGAGGATGGGAAGGAGGAGGAAGAGGAGGTCGAGGCCGGCCTTCGTGTCCCGGCTGGACCAGCTCGGACTCCGAACCCACGAGCACGCCGTCGCGGGGGGTCACCCCCGCCAGGCTCCAGACGCGTCCTGCGAAACCATCAGCAGGCCAAAGAGAGAAGCATCGACTCGAGCACCGCGGCGATGACACGAGGAGCCACCGCCACCACCCCCCTGTACTGAAACAAGGAGTGTCTTATCATCGCGTCCGCCTCCTAAAGCTCATCCCCGTCATCCTTCTAATACCACCAGCCCTTTAGGGCGTGATTGGTTTAGAGCGGTTCCTCTTCCACCCCCTCCTCTTCCCATTCAGGGAGGGTTTACCCCCCCCTGGACCTGGACGGGAGGTTCTGCGAGGCGTTGGGGCGTCCACGATGGCCTCGACGAAACAGCACACACCATTGATGTTACGAAAGTGTTGGGCCGAATGTGGCCTCCTGGGGAGGGTGGGGGGGGGGCGGGGGGCAATTCAGAATCCCTCCGTCCATGATGGGTATCATCCGAAATGGCTTCAATATAGCCCCCAAGGAACCCGAAAGGTCCCCAAGAGGGCAACAAGAGGCGCCCAGGAGACCCCAAGAGCCCCCCCAAGAAACCCGCAAAGCGATCCTCAAGAGACCCCAAGAGGCTCCTCCGAGGCACCCAAAACGCTGTCAGAAGGCCCCTTACCGCCACGAGGCCCCCAATACACTCCAGGATTACCCCAGGAGGTTGCCACGAGGCACCTGAGCACTCCTCCACCTCCTCCTCCTCCTCCGCCTCCTCCTCCTCCTCGTCTTCATCCGCCTATTCCTCCTCCTCCCCTTCCCCCCTCCATCCTCCCCCCTCTCTCCACACTCCTCCTCCTCCTATGCTCCTCTATCCTCCCCCTCTTGGGGCATGACGTTGCTTTTACTCAGCACGCTATTCCACTGCATGCTCCTCCACACCCCGGATCAAGGCAGCTCATCTGGGCATCGATTCTGAATGGGCTTGTGGGGGTCCTTTTTGGCCAGCGGCCTCGTGAAGCGGGTCAAAAGGCGTCCAAACTGTAGCCCGGCCACGACGAGGCAGCAGAAAAGCGGAAAGCGGAAAAGCAAGACAGGCGCAGAGAGTGGCAAGCGAAGCGAACGCGCGGGCAGTCACTCTGAAGTGCCCCAGGAGCGGCACTCCCAACCCGGTGGCGTGGGTGGAAATTGTGGAAATCCTGGTGGCGACCATCAAGTAGGCGCAGCCAAAATAGCGCGACGGCGCGACCATGAACACGCAGAGGTCGATCACCCGCTGTAAGTCGGCATAGGGCCCGAGGAAAACGAGCAGGTCCGACAGGCACTTCAGGGCTCGTGGGGGTACGCGGAGCGTCTAAAATGCTCCTCCCTCCCTTCCGCCCTCCACTCCTTCCTTCCCCCCCTCTTCACCCACTCAGCTCGTTGTCGTCCTGCCCCGTCCCCTCGTCCTCATTCCGTCCCATCCAATCCCTCCCCCCGCCCCACACGGTGCACCCCATCCTGCTCCCCGGGAGGAAGTGGAAGATAGGGAGGCGGAGGGTCGTGCCGAGGAGGGAAGGCGGAATTCTGAAGTTCAGCCTGGCGTCCCAACACGTGCGCAATACAGTCGACGCACCTGTGATGAGGATGGTTGTGTTGGGGCCCGTTGGCCGCCAGGGGGGCACTTGGAGCACGACCAGGAAGAGGAAGGGGTCGGGGAGGAAGCGGCGGCTGACTGTGATGCCATATGCGGGACCTCCGTCGGTACGCAAGCTGGCTGAGAATACGGTCGAGGCGTTGCCCTAAGGAACCCTCAATAAGGAACGAGGCCCCTATTTTCCATAAATTGAACTCCGATTTCGTATCGAAAACCCAAGGGAAGCCCAAGACAAGCTGTGAAACACTTACGGAACGCGGAGCCCCTCCCCAACCAAAAGGGTTCCTTCTTCAGGGCCCCGACTGTACGCGAGCTGGCTGAGAACAGCGCGTGTGAGGCAATCGCCTGTGGCAAGACACCGAGCGGCAACCCGCGTGCACCGCGGCCGCCGCAGGCCAGCATGGCTCGAGGGACAGCGGAGGAGGGGCCGAGAAGGGAAGGGAATGGGCAGCCGACTGGAGGAGGAGGAGGAGGAGGAGGAGGAGGAGGAGGACGAGGAGGAGGAGGAGGAGGAGGTGGAGGAGGAGGAGGGTGACATCGTTGAGGAGGGTGTAGCAGGCGAAGGGCGAGGACGAGGAGGCGCAGCACAAGGGATGTGCGTCCTCAGCACCCACGGCTTCGCCGCCAGGCAGCCTCGGGATCCTGGCGGAGTTCGTGGGTCATACCGTTCCCTTCTTCTCCTCATCCTCCTCACCACCACCATCAACATCAGCATCACCACCATCATCATCATCATCATCATCATCATCATCATCATCATCATCACCATCATCCTCAGCATCACCAGCAACATCGTCATCCTCGACAGCATCATCACCATCATCATCACCAGCAACGTCATCACCATCACAATCACCATCACCATCACCATCACCACCATCATCATCATCATCGTCAGCATCATCATCATCATCATCATCATCACCATCATCATCATCATCACCATCGACATCATCATCAGCATTGTCGTCGGCATCATCACCACCGTGGACATCATAATCGTACTCATAATCATACTCAGCATAATCATCACCCTCCCCACCACCATCATCGTCATCAGCATCATCATAATCAGCATCAGCATCATCATCAACAACCGCATCACCAACGTCATCGTCATCTCGTCATTATTACCAACAACATCGTCATCATCGCCCTCCGCGTCCTCGTCACTCAATCCTCGTGTTCGTCGTGTTACGCGTCGCCCTTCTCTTCCTCGCCGCCCTTCCCTCCACGTTATGTCTCCCCCTACTCCTCCTCCTGCTCCTCCTCCTCCTCCTCCTCCTCCTCCTCTTCCTCCTCCTCCTCCTCCTCCTCCTAAGTCCTCATCGTCGTTCTCCTCACCCTGAGATTCCTCGTCATCCTCCATTTCTTGGTCCTCTTCCGCCGCCTCCTCCTCCTCCTCCTCCTCCCGGTCATCACCCTCCTGGTCAATGTCCTCCTCCACCACCTCTCCTCTTCATCATCGATGAAAATCCTCCTGAAGCTTCTCCGTCGCACCCATGTCATCCACACCGTGCTCCTTGTGAACATGATATTCCTCCTCGTGGTTTTGTTCCTGACCCTGTTGGGCCTGGCTCCCTCTCACATTGTCGCATGGTGCCGATCTCCTAGTACCCTATCGCTTTTATTGCCCCACTCGCTCCTGACACTGTTTCTGTTCCTGCTCCCGCTCAGCTCTGGTCCTGCCCCTCATACTCATTCGGCTTTTACTCCACCTTCCTCGTGTCCACCTAATTACTGTGTCCCTCGCCTTCGGCCTTCTCGCCTTTTGGATGCTGGGCTCTCTGAGATGGAGCTCCGCTGGATCAGAAGCGCAAGCGGCAGAGGTGGAGGAGAGGGATGCGAAGCAGAAAGCAGGAGGACGCGGGGGGGGGGGGGGAAGGAGAGAAAGGAAGGGGGGATGGGGATGAGGACGAGAGTGGGAAGAGCAGGGGAAAGAACAGGAGTGAGAGGGAAGGGAGGCTGGAGAAGAGCGAGGGCGGAGGGGGGGGAGGAGGGAGAAGGGACGAAGGGGGAAGCGAGAGGAAGGAGGGAGGATGCACGACACCGAGAGGGAGGAACAGGAAAGGAAGGAAGGAGGAGGCGGGGCGCCTGTGAGGGGCAACGAGGGGGGGGGGGACTGGCACAGGGGGAAATATCGACCTGGAATCGGTGATACATCTCCGATAGATCGGCGATGGGCTCCCCATAGCAAATCCGCACGTTCCTGGGAGGGGTGGGGCCATCAGATCCCGACCGGCGATCCATGGGCGATGGGGGGTCACTGCGTCCCCCCCCCTGTGCCCGTCCCCCCCTATCGTGGCCCCTGACCGATACCGCTACTCCCCATACCTCTCCCGGGGGCGTTCTGACCAGAATCTCGAGGCGAATGCAGCGGTGGCGATTGGGGCTTCGCGGCAGGCCCAGAAGTGGAACACAAGGAAAGGACAGGACAAAGGTATGGGTGCCTTTCCCCCCCCGGATAGTCATCCCTGGAAGTCCCCACCTGATAACTATCCCTGATCCCAAAACCCCGACGTCACAAGTTGTTCAGACCATCGACCCCAAGAGGTCTCGACCTGTTCCCCAGGACCGGCTTGTGATCCCAGGTCGGTGTCTGACGGCCCCGACGCCCGGGAAGGGCCCCCGGAGGCCGAGAATAAGGGAAAACCTCCCCCAAGAGGCCCCCAAGCGGCCCCAGGAGGCCCCCCAAATGCCCCCCCCAAGCACGCAAGCGAGTGCCAGCGATGCTACAATATAGGCCGGCGGAATGAGCGAAGCGATTGAATAAGGGAAAACCTCCCGGGGCGATTTTTCATGACTCGAGGGGGTCTGGGACAGCCGCCCCCCCCAGATAGTCCTCCCCCCGGCACGTCGGTCGGAAGAAGTGGGTGGAAATATGAGGTAGGAACGCGGATCAGGGAGATTGGGTCCAGGCCCTCCCAGAGCACAACGGAACCCGACCGAAGCGTATCGATCGTTGAAGTAGGAAGGCGCTGGAAATAGACTGCGATCTAGGAATCCAGAACTACTTACAGTCAACGACTGGCCTGTACAGGAGGGGCCCGACCACAAGAAACCTCCCACAAGAAACCCAACCCTGAGACCCCAGGAAGTCCATCGATTTTTGGCGTGGGAACGTCGCGCTTCCCACAGCAAAACCGTCGAAACCCAAGAAGCCCAGGGCACCCTGGAGGCAAGCAGGGTGTTTCTTGGCATGGGCCCCCACTGCATGAAAACGAACCTCGCTCCATGCCCGCACCCCGCGCGCATGCTTCTGGAGGCCGTGCGCGGCGCCGAGGCAAGAACCAGACCCAGGATGAGACCGCCCACGATCCGCGTGCGCACAGCGCTAACGCGAGAGCCACACCACAGCCGCGGAACTCTTGTTTTTGGAAACGCTCAACATACTACGAGAATAATGTTACCAGCCTCGAACGTATCCCTGTCCCTAAGATTGACACGCCAAAAGGCGATGACAACCTTAGGGATTCGCCCTCAAAAGATAAGGGAATCCCTAAGATTGGCATCGTGATGAGGAGGTGCCCAGCATAGGGATAGGGATGTGTTCCAGGCTGGTCATAATGTTTCTCGACATGGGCCTCCACTCCATCGTTGCCCCTGAGCCTGTGGCTCGAGCCCGTGGTGCGCGCCGGCTCCCCGGCGAACGCGGGGCGCGCAGAGAGTCTACAGCGATGCCCGGAGAGCAGGGCCCGCGCGGGGCGGCAGGCGACTCCTCCTCCTGCTGCTCCTCCTCCTGCTCCTCCTCCTCCTGCTCGCCCTCCTCCTGCTCCTCCTCCTCCTCCTCCTCCTCCTCCTCCTGCTCCCCCTCCTCCTCCTCCTCCTCCTCCTCCTCCTCCCCCTCCTCCTCCCTCCTCCTCCTCCTCCTCCTCCTCCTCCTCCTCCACCTCCTCCTCCTCCTCCACCTCCACCTCCACCTCCACCTCCACCTCCACCTCCTCCTCCTCTTCCTCCTGCTCCTCCTCCTCCTCCTCCTCCTCCCCTTGGGTCAAGAGCGAGCATGTCGTCGGTCGTGGGCATAGCTATTGGAAGATCCTATAGGATTTGTGTAATTTTTACGAGACGGTTCGGCTTCCCAAGCTGCTTGATCGGTGCCAGGCCTTGGATTGCCAGGATATCGGCTAGGGCTGATCGAGGAGCTCGCTTTGTTTCTCTTGGGGGCCTCCTGCACGGGCCCCATTTCGTCACGCACGGGGTTGTGGCTGGATGCAGTATGGCTACATCCTTTGTGCGTGTTTGCGTTATTCCTACTGTGGACCCCATCAGGTTCCCCCAGCAAGTCTCCCTGGACATCTACATTGATGACTACGGGCTTTCGAGCTCTGGGACGTCTAAGTCGGTGGTTTCCTCGCTTAAGAAGGCCTCGGTGGACCTCTTGGTGGCTCTGGAGACTCACATGGAGGCCACTGTTTCTACCGACAAGGCTGCGGTTGTTTCGTCTCATGCGGATGCTGGTCAGGCCATCGAGACGGGCCGAAACCAGCTGCATGCAGCAAATTTCGTAACCCCCGCTTTCCCAATCCCCCCCAAACGTCCGGCCCGACACATGCGAACCCTATCCATACCCCCCACGATTGCTGAGGGGGAGGGTGGGGTTCACTCCGTTCGCCTCAGAAATGGGTGGGGGTAGTGGGGGGGTGGGGGGTGGGGGGGTTCGCCTCAGAAATAATGATGGGGTAGTGAACCTGAACCCCACCCTTCCCTTCAGAAATAATGGGGGGTAGGGGTAGGGCTCGCACGTGGTCCCCTAGAGAAGGAAAAGGCCTTTTCAGAAGGCGGGGAGGCCTCTCAGAAGCACTCGCGCGCGTCTTCGGGGAAGGCTCTGAACACTCCTCAGAAGGCCGGGGGGCGTTCCGAACCTCCTGAGAAGACCTCCTCCTCCTCCTCCTCCTCCTCACCTCCCCACGAGGAGGAGGAAGAGGAGGAGGAAGGGGGGAGGGGGAGGAGGAGGAGGAGGAGGAGGAGGAGGAGGAGGAGGAGGAGGAGGAGGAGGAGGAGGAGGAGGAAGAGGAAAGGAGAGGAGAGGAGGAGGAGAGGAGGAGGAGGAGGAGGGCGGGCGCCGCTGTCCACGCGGCAGAGGACGCCGTCCGAGTGCGCAGGCGGGCGACCAGGCTGCAGCCGATCTCCAGCTCGCGCATCTGCCGCCGGCACTCGGCGCGGGCCTCCGGCCGGGCATCCTCGGAGGGAAGAGAGCAGGAGGAGGAGGAGGAGGAGGAGGAGGAGGAGGAGGAGGAGGAGGAGGAGGAGGAGGAGCAGGAGGAGGAGGAGGAGGAGCAGGAGGAGGAGGAGGAGGAGGAGGAGGACGATGGGGATGGAGGAGAAGGAGGGGAAGGGGGAAAAGGGGAGGAGGAGGGGGAGGAGGAGGAGTCCCTCATGCCCCGCCCCGGGCACCGTGGTGGTGCAGCAGGTAGCCATCGGTCGGAAGAAGTGGGGAGAAACGTAATGGCATTGGAGAGTAGGCCCCCGCCAGCTCCCTGGAGAGGGGGGACGAGAAATAACCACTCGGCTATTGACATTGGAAAGCGCCTAGAGTAGAAATGCGACCTGAACATCCTAGAACATCTAAGTACAGCTGCCGATACACATGGTATGATGTTGCACAGGGTGAGGGGTGCATGAATGCTGCAGGTGAGAGAGTTCAGGATCGCGTGTGTTTGCGAGGAGACTATGCGCACGTGTCCGAGGGAAGCGCTTGCATGCCGGTGGACAATCCGTCTAGAACAACCTGTTGATATGTGATCAAAGCTGTTGCCTTCGTATTGAATTTGGTAAGTCGCGCACCTAAACTTTGGACGTTCGGGTGACGTGCGTTGGAAGGGAACACAGCGAAGAGGATTAACCATTCGAGGATTTTTGCGGGCTGTTTTTTCAACCCACACATCGCGTGGCTTTTTACAATATGGTTGTGAGGCAACGCCAAGACTGGAGAGCCTCCAAATAACGGTGGAACCACACACGGTGGCGTCATGTGTGCACGTGCATCCCGCAAGGTTGTCAGGTGCTCAACGGTGGGAGAGCTCATGTGAAGACTACTCTGGGTTTCATAATAAGCGTGGAGGGCCCCCCCACCCGACGGGGGTCAATCTCGCCTCCTCGGCGCGCCGCGACGGGGGTCGAAGCGCCTTCGGCGCGCGGTGGCTGCCCACGACGGGGGTCGATGCGGGACGCCCCCCCGACGCTTACTAAGAAACCTGGCGCGTGCGAGACGGACAGGGCCACTGAGCAATGGCCGCGGGCAGACGCGATCAAGCCGTTCGGGCAGTCCTTCCTTTGGATGATCTCCCGCTGCAAGGGACACGGAAGTGTGCCTGGGAACGCGGGCGCAGTGTTGGGTGGTGCTGGTTCCATCATATTTGTAATCCGGCCTCCTACAGCGCTCGTACTTCTACGTTCACTCATGGCCCAAAACACCTGCCCGGACAAAAACGAAGGCGCGAGAGCCGAATGGGGTCTTTCGACTACAGAGCCATGCTCGCTTATGACCCCAAGCACTTTCCCAGACAAAAGCGAGAGCGCGAGAGCCGAATGGGGTGCTTTGACTACAGAGTCACGGAGCGGGCACCAGTGCCTTAAGGAATGAGAGCTCAACAACAGCATCCGCCTCATCGGCCTCCTCCTCCTCCTCCTCGCCCTCCTTCTCCTCCTTCTCCCTCTCTTGTTCTTCCTCCTCCTCCTACTCCTCCTCCTCCTCCTCCTCGTCATCCTGCTCCTCCTGCCGCTGCTCCTCCTCCTCCTCCTCCTCCTCCTCCTCCTCCTCCTCTGCCTCCTCCTCCTCCTCCTCCTCCTCCTCCTTATCCACCTCCTCCTCCTCGTCATCCACCTCCTCCTCCCTCGCTCTTTCCTCCTCCTCCACCTCTCCCTCCTCGTCCTCCTCCTCCTCCTCCTCCTCCTTCTCCTCCTGCATCCTCCTCGGACGGATGAGGAGCGGCCGCAGGAGGAATGGCCAAACAAGGCAGCCGGGAGCCGGGAGCGGGCCGTCCTGGACGGCGATCGCCTCCCGGTGCTGCTGCAGCCACACTTCCTCTCGCTGCAGAGGGGAAACCCCTCCTCCCCACAACCGTCCTCGTCGTCATCACCCCCCCCCCACAGTCCCAGTCCTCAGTCGTGCCTCCTGATGCCGATGACCCTCCTCCTCCTGCCCCTCCCCCTCCCCCCTCGTCCTCCTTGCCCTGGTCGTCCACCTTTTCCTCCTCCTCCTCCTCCTCCTCCTTCTCCTACTCCTCCTACTCCTCCTCCTCTTCCTCCTCCTCCGCCTCCTCCTCTTCCTCCTCCTCCCCGTCTATTCCTCTTCAGCCTCCTCGTCGTCACTGTTGCCACGCGATCTGGGCTTGAGCCCAGCACCGACTTCAACCTTCAAGCGCGATTCAATGCATCATGTTTTTGCCAGCGGCGCGGCGCTGTGGCCGGGGCCAAACCGTCGCTTTTCTATTGCTGGCCTGGCAACAGCGGCGAAGGAAGTTACGGCGTTCGTTCATAGCATGGCCGCGGGATGGCGGCTGTTCACCTCCTCTCTGGGCAACTGAGGCTCTGCAACACCAACGGCCGTCACCTTTTGCGCGAAGCTGCCAGACGCCGTCGGGATCACTCCAAGCAACAATGTGAACGCCAGCATCCATTCCTGCCGTGCACGCGCACACCCTTGGTGCGTACGTCGGGTCGCGCTAGAGTCCGAGTCCTAAGATGCCTCTCAGTCCAAGCAGAGACAGCCGCCTGCTGCCATGTCGCAAGAGCCGCCTACGCGTGCGCGAGGGAATATTCCACAGGTCCACTCTGTGCGAGGGACGAGTTGCTCGACGTGCGCGAAGGCATGTTTCACAGGTCCTCCCTGTGGCTTCAAGATGCGGTCGCAGGGCCATGTCGGAAGGACGAGCCAAACACATCGGGCTCGCCCTGCGTGCGGTCGGAATCACCGTCCCCATCTTTGCGCCCCTCGTCATTCGACCAAGGGCTCACCCTAGTCAGGGACACGGGCCAGGTCCGCTGGCGAGCTACCAAGACGGACCGCGCAGACAACCAATGACACCAAGATGGCCCAAGATGCCTCGAAGACGGCCCAAGATGGCCACAAGGCGGCCGAACAGTGATTCAAAACGGCCCAAGATGCCGCCAAAAGGGCCCAAAAGGCCCGCAATAATACCTCCAATAGGGTCAGCATAAACCAAACAGGATTGATTTCCTCGGATTGATTTCCTCTTGGGTTTGAATGATTTTCGCGTTCTCGCCTTTTCGGGCTGCCATCAGCTCAAGACGGCCCAAGCGTACTCCACGATGGTCCAAGAGGCATCCAAGACGGCCCCAAAACAGCCCACGAGGGCCTCCTGTGGGATCCAATACGGCCTTAGAACGCCGTTCGACGGCCCAAGACGGCGCCAATACGCCCCACGGCCCCCAGACACCCACCATACGACCAATAAGGCCTCAAGACGGCCCAAGAGAGCCCCAAACCGGCGCTAGATGGTCCCACGACGGCCAAATACTACTTCTCAAGCTGCCAAGACAGCCCCAAGGCGGCCCAAACGATGTCCATCACCACCATCAATCATCATCATCATCATCATCATCATCATCATCATCATCATCATCATCATCATCATCAGCAGCAGCAGCAGCATCATCATCATCAGCAGCATCATCATCATCATAATCAGCATCAGCATCAACAACATCATCATCATCATCGTCATCATCATCATCGTCATCATCATCACCGTCATCACCATCACAGTCAGCACCATCAACAACAACAACATCAGCATCATCATCATCATCAGCATCGACATCATCATCATCATCATCGTTGTCAACATCATCGTAATCATGTTCACCATCATCATCATCACCACCTCATCAGCATCATCATCATCATCATTACTATTCGCACCCGCATCAAGAACGTCATCATCATCATCAACATCATCATCATCATGATCAACGGTATCGCTTCGTCATCATCGTCCTCGTCATCATCACTCTCATCACCACCATCATCATCAGCAGCAACATCAATGTCAGCCCAATCATCATCACCATACTCATCATCATCGTCATCATCATCAGAATCATCATCATCAGTATCAGCATCATCATCAACGTCATCATCATCATAACTATCGCCAACACTCCCATCATCCTAGTAATCCGCATCATCCTCATCACGGCTGCTCCCAAGCCTGTCGCACATGCCCGCCTCCCGCGCCCCCGCGAACAGTCGCCGCCCAGAATGCTGGGCTGGCGCGACGACGGGACTTGCTGCAGGCAGCTGGATTGTTTAGGCCACATGGACTGCACAACGTAAAGTTATCTGTATATATATATACACATATGTAATTGTATAACTATATATGATGCATACATACACAGGCTGCACGTCACATATTGCACAACATATACTGCCACATCAAATCTCCTTTCTGGAAAGAACATAAGTTCTACCACCCTCCCCCCCTTGGGTTAAAGACCCCCCGGGTACCGATGTAAACCACATCAGATTCTCACCCAATGTCCATCCTGCCTGTGAAAAACATCCCAGCCAAACCGGTATCGGCGCCCCCCGCCCCCAGCCATCCTCTGCAAAACATACTATGCGCGCGCACCCCATTATCAAGAATCAGAAGCTTTCAAACATCCCTTGCAACAAATGGGACAAAGTGCACACGCGCGCGTCGTCTCGCGTGCATGCCGCAATCCTTCAAAAACCTTTGGTTTCGGAAGGATTTCGCTGTCGAGTTTCCAAAAATATGCAAGAACACAGGGTTTCGCAAAACTGATGTTCTAAAAAGACATACGCGCGCGCTCTTGCGAAATCTTGAGAAAAAACATCGGTTGTTCAACATTTCCAAAAAAATACTACCAAACGGGCTTCGCGCGCGCATGTCGAAATCTTTCGAACGCCCTTGCGCGCGTGCCGTCGCGAGCGTCCTCTGCAAAAGATGGGACGAAGTGTCCGCGCGCGCGTCGTCGCGCGCGCATGCCGAAATACTTCAAAAACCTTCGGTGCTGGAAGGATTTCAAAATCGAGAGTCCAAGAAACATACAAAAACACAGGGTTTCGCAACACGGATTTTCAACAAAAACGTGCGCGCGCGCGATCTTGCGTCGTCGTCGTGGTCGTCGTCGCCGTCCCTGCTCCCTCGTCGTCGTCGTCGCCGTCGTCGTCCTCTGTATTTCCTCGTCGTCGTCGTCGTCGTTTCCGTCGTCGTCGTTTCCATCGTCGTTGTCGTCGTGGTCGTCCTTCCTACTCCCTCGTCGTCGTCGTCCGTCGTCGGCGTCTCGTCGTCGTCCCTCCTATTTCGTCGCCGTCGTCGTCGTCGCTTTCGTGGTCATCGTTTTCTTCCCGAATTGAAGCCTCATGGGGCGCTTGTCTTCTGTGGGGGGCGCCTCCTTCGGGGACTAATTTGAACGAGGGGACTTGGGACGGAAGGGTGA
This sequence comes from Prorocentrum cordatum, assembly GCA_963575745.1. Lineage (NCBI taxonomy): Eukaryota > Dinophyceae > Prorocentrales > Prorocentraceae > Prorocentrum > Prorocentrum cordatum. Next base: position 367,557 of record CAUYUJ010000070.1, on the reverse strand, counting down.
ATTTTGGCGGCTGGCACTGCTGCTCCTTAGAAGGCGCCGGCCTTACGTCTACAGAGAAGGCCCGCGCCTTTTGAGAAGCATGGGTGCTTCTAAGAAGCGTTCCCCCCTTCCCTACCCCTTTTCTACGCGTGGCTGGGTACTGCAGCGTCGCCGACGCATCTTAGGATTACTGTGGTCCTTTCCCTCCTCCTCGCGCCCCCCCTCAATCCTGCGCCTCCTATTCCCCCGACGACGCCAGCGGCATTAGGTGTGCAAAGTCAGAGCCATAATTTAATAATTATTGTGTGCGTGTGTATGGTTTTTGAGTTTTCCTGGGGTTTTTATGTCCCGTCCGGTGCTTGTTTGTGTTTGTTGTGTGTGTGTGTGTGTGTGTGTTTTGTGTGTTGCACTGTGTTGTTTTGTGTTTTTGGATACCTTTTTGTATTTTTAATGTGGGAGGGATCTGCCGCGGTCGATCGCCCGCGGGGGTTCGACTGCCACCCCGGCGCGGATCGCCCCCGCCGAAGTTTTCTCAAAAGGGGGAGCTTAGGCGGGTTTTTTTCCCCGTAGGCGCCCCCGCTCGCCTGGGAGGGTGCGGGGGGTCCTGGATCGCCCGGGGGGGCTCCAGGACGGGCCGACTCGCCCGTGGGTGGGTCGGTCCGAGCGGTGGAGTCGCCCGGGGGGGTCTCCACCGCTCAGTTCCTGCACGAGTCGCCCAGGGTGGTCGCGCGCGGGAACAGCCGTCGCGAATCGCCCAGGGGGGTTTCACGGTGGCGAGGTACCGCGAGGGGCGCCTCAGAGGACAACGCACGGCGCGAAGGATTCACGCGAATCTTTCGCGGGACTCTCGCGAATTTTTCGCGAGGGGCCCGGACTCTCGCGAATTTTTCGCGGGGGGCGCAACGGTCTGGACAGTCGCGCAGGGGGGGGGAGGGGGGGCGAAGATGAGAGGAGGGGAGGTCCGATGCCAAAGCCTCGGGGGCCACCTCCGGGGCCAAGCGAATGACGGGCAAATGGAGCAGGGAGCGGCTAAGGATAGAGAAGGGTGGCGAAGGAGCAAGAGCCGGAGCGGAGCGCGAGCGGCGCACCGAGGAGCAGAAGCGGAGAGAAAGGGAGTTCTCTGGCTGATCACACCAGGAAGCGGGCGAGGTTGATGACTAAATCAAGGCTCTGACTTTGCACACACGAACGGCCAGACACCGACGAAGAAGACGACCTCTTCGACCAGGACTTCGCGATGTGGAGGCCCCGTCGACCAGTGGGCACCGGGTCCCGTGCGGCGAGGGCCACTCCCACTCCCCTTCGGTGGCAACTCATGGGAGCCTCCCCTGCCATCTTGTCGGCTCTCGCGAATCGACGCTAGCCAACGCTAATCGACGCTAAGTCGACGCTAATCGACGCTAGCCGACGCCAAATCGGCCCTGTCTCGTCGACTCCCAGGCGCTATAATCGTTGCCGATCGACGCTAAAGGTTATGTTGCTCCCATCGCACTTAAGGACAAAATCCCCAAGATAATTTCGAACACCCGGAAAATTGTCGAAACAGCGTCGAACGAATGTCGCCACCCAGGACCCAACACGTGAAAATACTCAAGCTGCGGTATTTTCTGGATGCTTGAAATTCTTTATGGTGATCAAGGCTAAAGTCCGCCGATCCGGCGTGTGAGTTTCTGAGAGCGTGGACTTGAGCTCGCTCAAGCTTCGCTCTGCAGGGGGGGGGGCGTACGTTATTTCCGACGTCATTTCCGACGTGTTTCGGTACCCGGAGATATTTCCGACGTCATTTCCGACGTTTTTGTCGGTACCCCAGGCCCCTTCTTCCCCTCGCTCTCACCCCCCCCCGGATCGGCGGCACTGGCCGGAGGCCAGCCCAACAGGCTGGAACATCATAAGCTAAAGGCGGAATTCAAGGGGTACGCCAGGCTCCCATAACTTGCTACCGAACTCCCCTCGGGCGCCCAGAACCGACCAGCAATAACTGGGGGAGCTGTGGTCCTTACCCCCCTGGGGGAACCCATCGCCTCGGCGATCTCTCGAGAGGGGTGTCGAAATCAATGGGTCCCCCAGGGGGGTAAGGACCACAGCTCCCCCAAATGTGGCTGGTCTGCCAGAACTCCTCACCTCCGCGACGGCGTCGCTCGCCACGCCGCCCCTGCTTGCGCCGCGGCCACGCCCCACCTCCCGGAAACGCGCGCGGCGCTGGTATGCGCCGGCCCTGGCCGCGCGCGAGCCCTCCGCCGCACGGCCATGCTGGCTGCGCGCGCCCCCCACGAGGAGGACGAAGAGGAGAACGAAGAGGCGAAGAGGGGGGCTCCCTCTTCGTTCTCCTCTTCTTCCTCCTCTTCGTCCTCCTCTTCGTCCGCACGGGCGGCGAACGCATCCGCATCACCGCCCTCGCGGTCTGGATTCTGGAGCGCGACCCCGTGCAGGCTCGGTCTCGCTGGCACGTTCTGCGCGGAGCCTCCGCGGGAGCACGCCCCGCGGCCGCGGGGTCGCGGCCGAAGCGTGGGGGAAATGATGTTGCATCCTCGGGGGACCTTGTCTGTCCCGTCGCGGCCCAGTCCGCGTCGAATCCGTGTCGAGTCCATGTCGGACGCGTCGGATCCGTGTCGAGTCCGTGTCGAATCCTCGTCGAATCAACGCCAAATCCGCGTCGAGTCCGCATCGAGCACGCGTCGGGCCCCCCAAAAGACACCAATGTTTGGGACAGGCGAGGTCCCCCGACGATGCAGCAGAAAGGAAAAAGCGCACGGCATAAGCGTAAACTCTCGGAGCTCCGCGCGGATCTCTTGGATCGGCGCTGGCCGCCACCGCCCCTGGCGCGCGCCAAGGGCGGCGCCAGAGGTGCCGCCAGGGGTGCCCAGCACCGATCCAAGACATCTGGCAAGAGCCCCGAGAGTGTAAGTTCATGTTCTTGTCCAGTCCTCGACACATGACGCCTGATCTCGTGCCGCATCCGCACCCCCCTCTGTCACGTCGCACGGGCTCCGACCACTAGATCGCGGCGGCTACATGCAGACATACCGACTTGGGCGAGTCAGCCAAGCACAGCACGAGGGACGCGCAAGTGTACATATCAGGAGGAGAAGAAGTAAGGCAGAGAGCACAGGCGTGAGATGATCAGCCCCGCCTCCACCATCTCCTCCTCATGACCCCCCTTCCATCCTGCACTCTCTCACTCATTCACTCATGGCGGTCGAAGGAAGCTCCTGCAACCATGCACACCCTTCCTGCCCCTCCCACCCGGCAAGGACCTGCGTGGGAGGGGGGCTCATTAAAGAAAAGGTGAAAAAAAAAGAAGTGATAGCGGTGGAAGAGACCGAGGTGGACAGGAGGAGGAGGAGGAGGAGGAGGAGGCGGAGGAGGAGGAGGAGGAGGAGGAGGAGGACGAGGAGGAGCAGCGCGGGTATTGTGGAGGGGGGGAGGTAGGGAGCGCCTGGACAGCACTTCCACTCTGCCCCTCCGCCCCCTCGACGACCTCGGCGGCCCCGACTTGGGACCCCGGGAGCGGGCACAGGAACAAAAAGGCTACGATGCCGAACGGCACGTGCTGCCCGACGCCGACAGCGGCCGCTCTTGGGCAAGCGGGTACACCGACAGCGGTTCCCTTTCAAAATGGGACGTCGGTTTTTGTACCCATTCTTTCCGTCCCCATGCCGATCGTAGAGAGCGGCGGCGGCGGTTGGAAAGCCCCGCCCCGTCCTCTGCAATGTCGAGCACGCTCGCGGTATCTTCGACGCCCTGGAGCAGCAGCACAAGGGCGGCGGCGAACTCGAACGCCTCCTCCCCGCCGCCGCGCCGCACGAGCGCCGAGGCGGTGGGGGGCAGCGACGGGCATCACGAGCGGCGAACACATCCGTATCCGCGCCCTCGCGGTCTGGATTCCGAGGCCTGATCCAACAGATACGCGGTCGCACAGATGCGTGACGCGGCCCGGGGGCCCAGACACATATACTTATTTAGTTACATTTGTATGTATACAATGTAACACACTCCTCGAGGGTACGCTTGGTTGTTGACTTCTCGGGTGTGCTGTGGTCTGACCACACCGAATGCGACCAACAATAATAGCAAACCCGATGGCCCGCACGACAGCATCAACAACAGCAACAGCAATAACAACACCAACGCCAACACCACCAAAAGCAGCAACAACAACAGCAGCAGCACCACTAACACCAATAGCAGCAGCAACAAAGACGGCATCAACATCATTATTAGCAACAACATGATCACTTACCACAAAAACAGCAACCATAACAACGACAACGCACACGGCAACAACACTATGAACGACAGCAGCAACAACATCAACAATGACACCAACAACAACACCAACCACAACAACCACGACGAAACCGTCAACGACACCAACAACAGTAACAACAACGCAAAAACCAGCAACACCAGCGAACCACAACAACACACACCAGCAGCAACAACAACAACAACAACAACAACAACAGCAACACCATCAGCACCAACGACAATACCACCAACAACAACAACAATCATTTAAAGACTCTTCGCCCCCTACCTACCCGCGTGCCATTCAACACGTACACCTTTGGGTGTGCATATATATATATATATATATATATATATATATATATATATAAGGGTGTGCATATATATATATATATATATGCGCATTTCGTGTAGCCCCTACGGCAGGGGAAGGGAGGACGAATGGAAGGACGGGACGAGGGGGACGGAGGAGGATGGAGCACGAGAGAAACTAGCAGGAGGGGGGCGAGGAGCAGAAAACACGTGGCAGAACCAGACGGGCAGATCGGGCGAGTAAACCCGAACGGGCGGGTCAGGAAGGCGGGCCCAGGCGGCCTGGTCGAGCAGGCGGGATGCTGAAGCGTGCGTCCTGCATGAATCGCGGGGAAGTCTCCAGCGACCGCGCGTGAGGAAACCCGCAGCGAGCGCGTGATTCCAGACTCCTGTAACAACCAGTGGGCGAACCCCAGGAGAAACACTCTCATTGAACAATGCAATGGTTAACGGGCAGGGAGGGGCATCAACCATTATTCTTTAGGGATGAGAAATCAACACCATGACTACTATAGCGACATCAAGTCACAAGTAACAGCCAACGACATCACCGACAACGCCACTATAACATGACGCCGCCTCCACTGGGTATTCCGTGGCTCACGAGCGCCACCTCCAAAAATGTTCCGTTACACTCTGAGGCCGCCTCCGGGGAGTAGTCCGTGACATACGCGCCCTGCCTTCGCAAGGCCACACTGGACGCGTGACAACATGTGGTCTTACAGTCTTCTTGCGCGTTTTCGTAACTGCACATGTGAACATTGACGTGCAAGGTCAACTAACAGATGCTGATTGTTAACACCCCGCCATCACGTCGTACTGCTCGCGGGAGGCCGAACGAACATCGCCAAAAACGACAACAAATAAATCGATACCCTCATCTACAAATAACGAGAGAGGCAACACCGTAAAATAATTCCGAGATGGACCGAAAAGGGTTCAAAAAGGATCGCACTATTGTCGCACTATTACCCCTGTGGTTCCAAAGTGTCCCCGCCCCCTGCTAAGAAATGGCCCCAGTATGACCCCGAGCGGCTCCAAAGCGACCCCGCAGCCCCAAGAGAGCATCGAAACAAACCTATGGTCCCCCGACTTAAAATAAGGCTACCGCACGGCCACGAATTGACTTTGAAGCCCATGAATCCGAGGCGACTTCAAGATTGCCGCCAAATGACCCCGTGAACCTTAGTTGACTCCAAGCTTGCCCCAATATGGCTCCAATGTGACTCTGATGCGTTTCTCTCTTCTGTCCTTGCTCTTAGCTTGAGCCGATCGGGCGGATGGGGGTGCTGGCCCTCCGCCCCCTCGTCGTCGTCCTCTTCTTCGTCCCCCTTTTTCTCGTCGCCCTCGTCGTCGTTCGCCGTCGTCGTCGCTGTGCGCCTGCCCCACCCCCCAGCCCCAACCACAGTAGAAAAACGAATCCCCGACACACACACACACACAAACACACAAACACACACACACACACACACACACACACACACACACACACACACACACACACACACACACACACACACACACACACACACACACACACACACACACACACACACACACACACACACACACACACACACACACACACACACACACACACACACACACACACACACACACACACACACACACACACACACACACCACACACACACACACACACACACACACACACACACACACACACACACACACACACACACACACACACACACACACGCACGCACGCACGCACGCACGCACGCACGCACGCACGCACGCACGCACGCACGCACGCACGCACACACACACACACACACACACACACACCGTAGCCATTTTGGCTCAAGATGATCTGTTCCACAGGGGAACGAGTGGATACCGCTAGTCCGCGGCCAGTGCCAGGGCCTCTCGGCCCGACAGTTTTGATTCGTGTTTCGGCAGAGGGTAGGCTGTGCGCTGCCCACTCGCCATGTCCAGTTCCTCGCAGAGGGCCAGGTCCGAGCCGCGGGCCAAGGGTGGCGGCGGCAAAGGCAAGAGCAAAGGAGTGGGCAAGGCAGGCAAGACCAACGCGAGCGGAGGCAACCCCCTGGACTACGTCCGCTGTGCGAACTGCTCGTACAAGTGGAACTTCAAGGCCAGGATGGACTGCTACAATTGCAAGAAGCCGCTCAAGCCTGCAACAGTGGACAAGCCTCCGCAGCTACGGGCATCGGCGTGGTCTTTCGTGCGCGAGCCGTGGGTGCACTCGGACGACTGGATCGGGCACGAGGCACCACTGCCGCAGCCTGCCCCGCCGTCGGACGCAGAGTGCCTCGCGGCGTTGGCGGCCAGGCATCCCGAGCACTGCCTGCAGCTCGAGGCCATCAAGAAGGCTGTCGCACCACCGCCCGTTGCGGCCACGGTGTTGCCAGATGTGGCTCTCAACCGCGCCCAGGCCAAGCAGAGGCGGGCCCAAGCCGCCTTCCTCTCCAAGTCCCAGCAGGTTCGCGACGCTGAGCAGTGGCTCCAGGCCTGCCGCGAGGAGGAGGTGCGTGCTGGGGAGCTCGTCCTGGCGTGCGACGTTGAGGTGGAGCAGGCCTACAAGGCAGCCGCGCCCAAGGGCGTCCAGGTGCAGGCGCAGGTGGCGCAGGAGTCAGGCGCCAAGGCTCAGCCTGCCGTGGGCCTCAACGTCACGGCGCTGTTGGCGGATGACTTCCAGGTCGAGGCAGGCGACGCCTTCAGGCTGGACGACCCCGACCTGGACATCACCGACGCGGAGCGGGAGGAGTTCAACAAGTCCCTGGAGGGCTTCGTCGAGCAGGTCAAGCAGCACGTGCGCACCACCTTCGGGGAGGCCAAGACGCAGCTGGAGCAGAGGCGCAGCGAGATCGACGCCAAGCACCAGCAGCTGCTGGCCAGGCGCAAGCGGCCACGCACCGAGGCGGCAGGAGCAGCAGACCAGACGACAGACCAGGAGCCAGCCGCAGGCCATGCGGCAGCAGGCCCCGCGGAGGCCCCAGCGGCCGCCGCGGCCCCAGCCCAGGCCCCTGCCCCTGTGTCGCCTGGGGCCCCTGCTGGGCCTCCTGTTGCTCACCTTCCAGAGCCACCCAGCCTCCGCGGCCCCGATGGCGCAGCCAAGTTGGCTCAGCTCAGGCGGGACTTGGAAGCAGCAGCCGCCGTCCCAGCTGGGGGCGCAGATGCGTAAGGCCCAGCCCTGGGGACCTGATGCATCGCCAGTGGCCAAGCCACGAGAGCCCAGACTCGTCCGCCTGGGCAGACGGCAGCTGGCCATCCTGGCCACGCGTATGCGCCGCATGGCTCGGCGCTGGCGACCCCCGTCAGGGGGGACCGAGGCTCAGGACCGCAGGCACTGGGACTCCTACTGCGTACCGTACATCTTCCACCAGCTGAGCTCTGGGGAGTACACAGCCATGCTGGACGACCTGGCAGCCACCACGGGCAGCGGATCCCGAATTGCCGAGCGCATGAGGACTGCACGGGAGTTGGGTGACGAAGCCTGGAACCGTGGAGGGGAGGCCAGGCGCCTCCAGCGGCAATGGTTAGAGCAGCTGCAGTTTACCAATCAGGAAGCTTTTGAGCGTGAGGCGGCTCAGCAGGACCGCAACCAGTCAGCCGCGGAGCGGTGGTTCGACCGTCAGTCCCAGGCCACGCAGACAACACAGGCCCCCACCGTCTACTTCGACGACCGCATCCACTGTTGGAGATTGTGCGCCGCGGAGGTGCTGGAGGCCGAGCTCGGCCCATCCACCTCGACTGGGACTTCGGAGGAGCCGGGGCTCTGCGCTGCCTCGCCAGGAGACTGCACCGAGCTCACTCCCACCCCAGCCGCGAGCAACCGCACGGACGAGCACCGAGGAGCCGCCCCAAGCATTTCAGCTGCTGCCCTCTCTGCCGTCCGAGGCAGCCCAGACCAGCTTACGTCAGTCGGTGTTTGCTACGATTCAGCTGTTTCCACGGGCGATGGACTCTCGGCCGCTGATGGTGGCACCCAAGCGCAGCTTTGTTCAGCCAGCGGTCTTTCGTGCTCCACAGTACCCGCGGATGGTGGTTTCTTGGCCCCTGGGGGCACTCAGGTGCAATTTACGTCAAGCCGCGGCCCCTCTGGCTCATATGCCTCACCTGTTGAGGGTTTTTCTGTCGCCGTTGGGGGCACTCAGAAGCAGTTTACGACAGTCGGTGGGTGTTCGGGCGTTGCTGTTCTCACAGGCGAGCCTCTCCTGGCCACTGGAGGCCCTCAGGCGCAAAGTACGTCAGTTGGTGGTTTCTCGGACCCAGTGGTTACAGCAGGTTGTGGAGGCTCTGCTCACGGAGGCAGTCAAGCGTTGCTTGCGTCTGGTTTTGTTTCCGCTGGCTCAGCTGTCTCATCTGGGGAAGGCCATCGCGGCCCTGGGCAGACATGCATCGTCGGCACGGCGCAGGAGGCTGTGGCTCACCCTACCGAGGGCAAGGACCTCAGCGTCGGCAGCGTCGGCGGCCAGTCCACCTGCAGCGGGGCTTCGGCGAAGCCCCAGTGCGACGTCGCCCAGTATCGACCCCCAGGAGCAGGAGCTCGTAGAGGCAAGCGTCGACAGCGGAGCCACAGGCGCTTCACCTTCCACAGTGTCAACGCCAGCCTCAGCTGGGGCAACGTTGTGGGCTACCTCCACGGAGCGGCACACCAGCAGCTCACCGAGGGCAAGATTCCGATCATCGGTTTCCAGGAGCACGGCAAGCGGCGTTTGTGGGCCGAAGAGAGCGCACGGGCCCTGCTGCCCTTGGGCTGGAGGGCCCTGCCCGCGCCAGCGACGGACGGCCCGAATGGAGGGGCCTCGGCGGGCGTCATGCTGGCGATACCTGCTTGCGTCGGCGTCACCCTTGCAGCTGGTCAGCGACACTGGGACATATCGCCCCCAGGTTGTGCGGGCAGGCTCCTGATGGCCACCCTCGAGGCCAAGGGCATCGGCAAGTTACTTGTTTTCTGTGCGTATTGCTTCACGGGTCAGAAGCTGGCGTCAGTGGGCAATTCCGCTCTCCTGTCGGTCATCACAGGGTGGGCAGTCCAGCTCCAGCTGCCTTGGCTAGTCATCGCGGACTGGGAGAATCTACCTGACGCATTGGAGCGTTCGCCGTGGAACAACCAGCTTAGAGGCCGTGTCGTAGCATGGCAAGGGGAAGGGGGCACCAACCGCTCCCCGCATGGTGAGCGCGTGATCGACTACTTCTGGATGCACTCCAGTTTGGCGGCCAATATTTCCCCAGCCCGCATTGACGACGACGCGGTCTACCACCCTCATCGAGCCACATGGGTAGAGTTTCTGCAGCCTTGGTCCGCCTTTACCTACACCAAGCTCATCCGACCCCACAAGTTCCCGATCCCAGGAGTCAAGCCGAAGCATTTCGATCTCTCATGTCCAGACGTGCCTGCGGGTTTCGACCCCGATGCGGTGCCTACCCAGGAGCTCCTGGACGGCACCTGGGAGGTCTTCTGCCACGCCGCCGAGGAGGAACTGATCCAAAAGGTGGGTTTGGACCCCAGCAGTCGGCAAGCCGATCAATGCCGAGGGCGTGGGGGACCACCACGCTTCAAGAAATGCCCGTTGCTCCCGACCCACACCGAGGCCATCGCCTCGTACGGGGAGGCCAAGCGCTGGAGGTGGTTTGCCAACGAGTTGGCTTGGCTGGGCATCATTGAAGTGAAGGTTTTCAGCTACACGGGCGCTTCCGACCTGGTCCTCACCACGCTGCACCAGCAGCGGCACGCCTCCATTCGCAAGTTGCGTGACCGCTTCAGACGCCACATGCTGGTTGAAGGCGTGGCTGAGTTGCAGGAGTTCTTCGAGGTTTTCACGTCTCGGGACCGCGGCTACGAAGACTTGCAGGAGCTCGCGGAGTGGCGCCTCAGCTGCAGTCAGTATGCCTCGTACTTAGAGTGGCAGATCGGCAAGGAACGACGAGATTCCTTCAAGCAGCGGTTGGAGGACGACTTCCCAGGCTCGCAGGGGCTCCTCCACAGGGTCACCAAGTGGCGCCAGGCTTGGCAGGCCCCCAAGGGCAGCATATCCAAGAAGCTGCTCCCAGCGGAGCCTCAGGCCGCCGTGGACCAGGAGTTGCACGACTGGTCGAAGGTCTGGGTCACTGGCTCAGGTTTCCCCAAGCCATGGAGAGGCCTCCAGCAAGTCGCTGTCACGCCGCCCAGCCCGCACCACCTGCGTGGCTTGGCCCAGCGTTTCAAGGCCAAGACGGGGATTGGCGTGGACGGATGGCAACCAAAGCTTTGGGCGTACCTCACGGACGGCACGCTCTCGGTGCTCGCGTCATTGTTGGCCTGGTGCCAACAACTGGGGCGGTGGCCGACTCAGATCCACCTCCTGCTCGCGTTCATCATCGGGAAGCTCGATGGAGGGGGCCGACCCATCATTCTACTACCTGGCCCTTGCCGAATCTGGGAAGCGTGGCAGATGCCCACCATCAGGAGTTGGTTGGCGGCACACCCCAGGAGCTACGACTACACGGCGGCGGGCCAATCCTCCGAGCGTGCCCTGTGGAAAGCTTTGTTGGACGATGAGCTCGTGTTGGGCACAGGCATACGTGCGGCTACGATGCTGGCGGACCTCGCCAAATGTTATGAGAAGGTTTCCCATGAGCGTATGTGGTGGCTTGCAGCTTGGTGGGGCGGCCCGCTGGAGGTGGTCGCGCTCGCGCTGGAGAGTTTCGCCTTTGGCCGTGTCATTCGTCTTGGGGAGGCCTGCTCGGCGGAGGTCTTGTCCTCCACAGCGCTCCCAGCGGGCAGCCGTTTCGCGCCCACTTTCCTGAGGTTCTACCTCATGCTGTGCTTAGACGACCTGCTGGGGGTCTTCCGCCTCACGATCTACCTGTACGTTGATGACATCGCCCTGCGGGTCATGTCCACCGAGGCGCGCGTCCTGCACATTTTGCCGCAGGCCACGCGCTTGCTGTTCTGGATGCTGGAGTCCTTCTTGGGCCTGGAGGTAGCCCGAGCGCGGGACGGGGCGAAAGGCAAGTGCTCCTTCCTGCAAACGGCCACTCCGTCTTCAGGCCTGACGCAGGCCATGGCCGTCCTGGGAGTGCCACCCAGCACCTCTGAGCGGTGGCTCGGTATCGACTACGGTCCCAGCGTCAACGCAGAGAACCAGTCAGCCCCAGTCAGACACGCGAGGCTCAAGGTAGCCAAGCAGCGCTGGCCTAAGATACGCGGCCTTCCTCGTGCACGCGGGGGCAAGCTCCAGATGGTCGTGCGGCAGGGCCTCGGAGCCTCGGTCGCCTACGGTGCCCGTGTCCGTGGCACGCCCAGGCCCATCGTGCGTTTCATCCAACAGAAGGATCGGGCCGTCCGCAGAGGCGCCACAGCCTCTACCTCCCGAGTCTTGCACGACGGCCTCGACCCCAGTTGTGCCGACACCCTCGTTCTGGCGCCGCTGCTGGCCTGGGCCAGGGAAGCTTGGGACCGCCCAGAGGGGCGACGGGCGCAGGCCACGGCATGGGCCCGAGTGCAGCAACAGCTCGCGATGTACAGCGACGCCGACGCGCAGGAGTTGCGGTCAGTGGTGCGCGGCCCAGCGGGGGCCACCTCGGTCACAGTTAGAGCCCATGGGTGGTGCATGCCATCAGCCTTTGAGGTTGTCTTGCCTCCACGTGGCGGAGTGCTCCAAGGAGGGGACGTACATCTGGATCTACTGCAGATCTGCCCCAAGTCCGTTGAGGCCGCCGTGCTGTTGGCCGCCCGTTCCCGAGCTTTGTGCCAGTGGGCGGCGGCCCAGCCCGAGCGGGCGGCGCTCCTGCCAGCACCGTGGCTCACCCCAGCGAGGCAGTTGGTCAAGCGACGCAAGCAGGACGGGTGGCTGCAGCACCATGCCGACGCGGTCAAGAAGGCGGTGCTGGGAGGTTTCCCTTCGCAGGAGGCTCTTTTCTTGTCGGGCCAGGCGGGCACTCCGTATTGCCAGCTGTGCGACGACACGACCTGTTTCGGCACGCACCAGCACTATTACTGGCGGTGCGGCAGCCCGACGTGTGCTACAGTAAGGGAGCAGCTGACAGCCCACGACGCATCACCTACCTTCAGAGACGTCGTCCACCTGGGCGTGTCGGCCTCCTCGTCGGAAGCCTCAAGGTGGCTATGGGAACGGGGTTTGCGGCGGACCCCATGTTACGGCTTGGCTTGGAGTCTACCGTCGCAGTGCACCTATTGGATCGTCAATGGCGCGGCCCCCGAGCTCACGGGTGTGCTGGTGTCGGACGGATCAGTCAAGGGCTTGGATGACCTCAGGCACGGCGGCTGGGCGGCTTTGCAGTGCACAGCGGAGGCCGATGATGTGGTGCAGGGCCTGTACGGCCCACTGCCCTTTCCCGACCCCAGCTCGGCCCTGGCAGAGTTGTGGGGTCTCCTCCACGCCCTCAGGCATGCGCTCTTCATCACGGCCATCATCATTGACAATGCCCAGGTGGTCCGAGGCTTGGCTCGTGGCAGGGCATGGTGTTGCTCCTCGGCCAGGCCCTATGCGCACGTCTGGCTCGAGATCTGGGACCGCCTGGACGACATGGACATCCTTCCTGGCAGAGAGCTGTCTGTCATCAAAGTCACCTCGCACATATCGCAGGCCAAACGTCTAGAGCTGCCAGAGGAGGTCCAGATTCATATGAAGCACAATGATTTAGCAGACGAATGGGCCAAGCAAGGGGCAGACCTCAGCGCGCCGCCAGAGTGGGCCACGTTGCAGGTCAAGCAGGAGCTCAAGGCCACCAAGCGCGTGCTCGAGTACATCGGGCACTTCAGGGTCCTCCTCGACGGGGTCAAGTTGGCGGAGCCTAGGCCCAAACGACAGCAGGGCCAAGAGGCCAACATTCCGCAGGCAGCGCGACCTCAGGCTGGTCCCAGGCACCCGCACGTTCTGGAAGTGTGCCGCGGTTATTCCAAGTGCACCAGCTGCGGCAAGATTGCCCGCACTCGCCTCGCGGCCTTTCAGTTGCAGGAGTGCCGTGGTCGTCTCCAAGGGCTCCAGGGCAAGTTAGTCAAGAGTGCGGTCAAGAGAGGCAGGGTGGCAGTGCCTCTTCTCGTGGCAGCAGGCGCCGCCGCTCGGCCTGTCCGACAACGGGCAGACCATGGAGATCAGGATGAGCCTCGGGTAGAGCCCGACCCTGCGCCAGCCTCCCAGCTGGGCCCCGACCCGCTGTGGGCTCATGTCGCAGCAGCCCGTGAGGCTCTGGGCAGGATGGAGCGGATACCCGACGGCCCTGCGTGCATGGGAACCCCGTCAAGCCAGCCGCACATCACGCTCGAGCAGCAGCAGGTCCGTTCCATCATGGACGATGCCATCATCTGGGCGTCTTTCTGGATCGATCGCTTCGACGTGGCAGGCTTCACCAACGAGTGGGACTACCGTACGTGGTGTTCGGAATACCTTGAGAGGTTTCTCAGCCTGGCGACGTGGACTCCAGTTCGAGAGCATCTTTTACGCAGCAACCCTGGCCGCACTCTAGGGCAGGTAGTCGACGACCTATGCGCTACCTCTTGGACGCGGGCCGAGCCAGCCCGTCAGGCCCAGTTCGCCAGAGTACGGCCTGACTCGGGTTTGACAGCCAAACAGCGACGTCGGCTGCTTCGGCATCACTTCGACGTGCTGAACCAGGTCAGGGAGCGTTTCAAGGAGCTTCTGGGAGATCGTGCCCCGCCTGAGACGGCTTCGTGGCACCAGTGGGTCTTCGAGCCCCTCTCCTCGGAGGACGACCAAGGAGGTGATGCGGCAGGCCGCGCAGCCGAGGGCGCCATGGGGTACGACGATGCCGACGAGTTCGCGGCCCTCAGCGTGCACAGCGACCTCGAGGTGGTGGAGGCAGGCGGCACGGCGGCCACCGGCACCCAAGCGTCGGAGCGCGTGTCGTCGCCCAATCCCGACCTCGCCCCCAGGGCACTCCAGCCACAGGAGGAGGGAGCTCCAGCGGGTGGGGTGAGGCGGGAGGGTGTTTTGCGGATCCGCAGTGCGGCAGCCACCAGTTCCCAAGAAGTGGTCGGCGGTGGAGTGGCTGGCGCTGGGGCAGCGGTTCCCACGGTGTCGACTGCGGTTCAACCTGATGGTGAGCCTGGAGCTGATCTGGGCGAATTGGCCAGCTCCCTGGCCGTGGACGGCAAGGCTGCCACCCAGGCAGCGGCCGCAGCGTGCTCCGCCCCCTTGGCGGCACACCAAGCTCGTGCTGGACAGGGCAGCCTGAAACACGGTGGTAAGGCCCCAAGGACTGGTTCCCCAGCATCTTCGGCGGCGGCGGCGGGCTTGGGCCAGGGAGGCTTGGCACCGCTGGCGGGGCCCCCGCCGCCCTCGGCTGCGGCCGCGGCGGCCTCGGAGCCAGAGCAGGGTGCGCGCGGGCGGGCGGCCTCTGCCCAGCCCGCCAGGAGTGGCCAGGCGCTGCCTGGGACGGCCAGGGCCGCTTCGTCGGAGCCGCGGCCGCATACGGTCGAGATCATCGGCCACTTCGTGGTCTGCGTGGTTTGCGGTTCCTACTACAGCTCGGTGGCCAGGAACCTCGGCGGGCCGTGCAGGAGGCTGGACCCGCGTGACCCAGGCGACAGGGAGCGCCTCAGGCGCATCCGCCGCATCCAGCGCGGCCAGGACCCAAAAACTGGACGGGATCTGAGGTGAGGCCGTTGTGCTCGTTCAATGATCTGTCTGGTTTCAGTGCGTGCGGCCCCCCTTGGCGCGGTGTTATCCGTGAGCTGAGGGGCCTGGGCGGGGCTGCCGCCCCGCTCGGGGCGCTCGGGCCTACCTTCCCGCGTTGCGGGTGGCCTGGGCGTGGCGCGTTTCTCGCTGCTTTTCGGCCCCCCTTGGCGGCAGGCTGAGGGGCCTAGGGTGGGGCGCGGCCTCGAGGGGGCCACGGCGGCCCCGCCCTGGGGAGCGCGCGGGGGCGCTGCCCGCGGCTCGGCCCCTCTCTCGGGCTCGGCAGGCGACGGACGTCGCCCGAGGGCCCTGCGCACGGGCCTGGCGAGGTGCAGACGCCCCAGGCCGCCGAGGCACCAAAGCACCAAAACACACACACACACACACACACATACACACACACACATACACACACACACACACACACACGCACACACACACACACCGAAACCATGGTCTCTCTAATGACGGCAACAACCATTCTGATTTCCCGTCGGGTGTTGGAAGAGTTTGGCACGTGCTTCAAAACTGCTTTCCGACGGCCCAAGAAACCTCAAGACTTCCCGACGATCGCCCAGGAGGCCTCCAAGATGGCCCAGGACGGCCCAAGAGGCTCCCCAGACGGCCCCCCGAGGCTTCCAAGATGTCCAAGATGGCACCCAAAGAGGGCCCAAGGACGTCCCAGAGAAGCTCCCAAGAGGCCTACGATGGCCTCAGACGGGCCAGGCACCGCATAAGACGGCCAAAGAGGCCCCCCGAAAGCCCCCAAGATGCCCAAGGAGGCCACAAGATACCTCCAAGAGGCACCCAGGAAACTCCCAAGAGGCCCCATTTTTTTGGAAGACCCGTTCGAGCCTCGGAACACCAGGCTCCAGCGTCGGCTCAGGCGTCTCCACTTGACGTCCGTTGGAGTCCTGCAGGGAAGACTTGAAGTATCCTCCATGTCAAGTCCTGACAGTAACAAAAAGGGAGCATGTGAAGCAAAAGGCGAAGGGGGAAGCGTGTGGGGAAGCGGGGGGAAACAAGGAGGGGCGAATGAAACGTGCCAACATCATGCTTCAGTGTACGTTGAGGTTCCCTCCAATGGGTCAGTGAAATCGCGAATCCCGTCTGAAGTCCGTGCAGCTAGCTTTGCCGCCTCCGGTGCGAAACATGGCTTGGGGCAGACAGCGGACAGCCTGGCCGAGCCGTGCAAGTGCTGCTGGAAGTCCTCAAAGCTGGAGTCCTTGGTCAAGCCCTGATACCAGTCTGGGTGCTCCACGATTCCCGTCTGCATAGCCCACAATACATGTTCGTAACACCTATCGCCCTGGACAGATGTGTAGCACGCTCTTGAAGCAGGCTCAAGCACAAGCCCCGGCTCAGCTCCGTGCGGGACCGTGATCGTAACCGTCATGTCGGTCAGATTACCGTCGCAGTATGCGAAAAAAGGTAAGGCCCCCAAAGGGACATGACTGGAAAGAGATGTGGCGTAATGCCCAAAATAAGAACACTGGGTATCCAGATCGAGGTCATTGGCAACTGACGCACTTGGCTGCTCCACATCAACGATCCATCTAGGTACTCCTGCTGAAACTGCGTCACAACTGGGGTCCCAATAAAGGTATGCGCCAGGCCCGACACGAACGTCAGTGTGGTCTGAGTTGGAGTAGAATGGCGCTCCCGCTGCACTCGTTCCTCTCAGGGAGAAGAGAGAAGCGCCGATCGTGGGATTCGAGCACGGCCACTCCACGTTTAGGTACTCTGGCGGCATCTCGTTATTTGCTTCTTTCGTGTTGGTCCTTACCTGCATGAGCTGCGAGTCGGCGCCCACTTTGCAAGCGAAGGTAAGCATCATCGTGCAGATCATGCTGCATTTGTTTGCAATCTCGAGCATAGATCGAATGTGCTTAAGGTTGCGTTCAGTTACAAAGGCATGCCTGAGTTAGGCTGGGGCCGAAGTGGCATCGCTTCAGGCAAGCTTGAACCAAGAAGAAAGGGCATGGAAAGAAATGCTTCGTGCGGCTACTCAATCGGGTTAGGCTGGCTGGCTGTACTTTTGGTGCGTCTTCCAACGAACTCCGCACTTAACACACATTTTGTTTCCACCGTATGCATCCGTACGTATTTCTACGTGCTTCACGCTGGTCCAATGTGTATGATCCACATTTGCCAAGCGCTTCCAAGTATAAATGATTAATGCACGCCCCTTCAACTACTCTCCGCTCGTTACAAAAAAAATCGGTGAAACTAGGTATCGGCTAAACTAGATCGGAAATTGATGCACCCGACTTCCGCAAGTCCGAAAACTAGATCGGCCCGCTCACACTCTCATTTCCTAAAGCAAACTACAATATCTCTTTTCGCCCCAACGTGCGCGTGTATCTCGTACTGTGGCGGTCGGCTCGGCTGCGCAAGACTTGCTCCAATTGGGGTCCACCCAGAGTGACCCGGGACTGACCCCGGCCTGACCACACTGACCCCGGACTGACCCCAGACTGACCCCGGACTGAGACCGGACGGTCCCCACTACCATGTCCTTTTTGGTCGGCTTGCCTTATAAGTGCTTAAGCGGCGTTATAAGGTGCACTATAACTAGCTTCTATATATATATATATAACCTGGTCATAACCGACTATAACCGCCTAGGCACGTATGAGGCAAAGCTAAAGTCTAAAACACATATAACGCAAATGAGAAGTTATAATTTCCGCATGGCATTCACACGTGTATGATGAGGCCAACATAAAGATTCACCGAAAAGTTAACGACACGATTTAAAGTTATGTATGTAAAATGGACGAAACATTCATAATCACGTATGAAAGCTTATGTTAGCAATTACGAAACACAAACACTTATGAAAACAACATATATGCGATCCCGGGCGTTTTCATATGCACCACATCATTTTCATACGTGCGTACAGGTTGCCGATAAAAGCCTTCGCAGTTGGCCGTAGCATTGCACTTGTGATCGCCTCTTGAAACTTATGACGTTTAGTTCGTGCGGTGGGTGTTGGGGGGCGGTGCGGGTCGCATAATAAAGTTACTTGAGCTCTATGATGTTTATGCCACGTTGCATGCGTATTGTGGACCTAGCATTGCCGCCGCGTGCACTGGGCGGGCCCGCCGAAGTTTCGACACGTTGCCGTCAGCGCCGCCTCGTTGCCGAACCGTGCGGTGGGTGGGTGGGTCCGCGAAGGATTCGCCGCATCCATGACGCCTCTGACCCACCACCCAGGCACGTTGGCGGGATAGGCCGAAGGCCAGTATGTATGTGTATATATATACACACATATATATAGATGTTTGTGTATATTTATATATACATATAGATGTTGGTGGTTATGCTTACTACGAGTGTTGCTGCTGTGTTGTTTGTGATTGCTGCTGATAGTATCGATTGTGGTGTTAGTAGTGATGCTGATGATGCTGATGATGTAAATTGGTGGTATGCTGTTGTTGGCGGTGCTTAGCCTTCATGGTTATGGTGGTGATGTTGGTGATACCTGGTGGTGCTAAATTGATGGTGATGTTTATTATTGTCGTTCGTGTTGCGTTTGCTTACCGTTGATGCTGGCGATGCGTAATAATGCGGATGCTGATGAAAGTGATGCTGATTTTTGCGCAGGCCGTGTTCCCGGTCGGAGCCACCGCCCATTGCTGCGCGCTCGAATTCAGCAAGCGCCGCATCTCGCTAGGAAGCGCGCGCACGCGCTCGGCAAACCTGCCTAACTTGCGCACCCTCTCCTCTATAGGCTCAACTTTGCCGCGCCTGCGCTTTGGCCGCGGTCGCGGGCGGTGATCTTCTTCACCGCCGTCCCAGTCGGTCGTGGCGCCGCCGGCGGAGGCGGCAACGACCGCGTCCGAAATGGCCTGGTCGGCGAGCTTGCCCGTGGCTTGGTCGGCGAGCCCCCCCGCGGCCTGGTCGGCGAGCTCGCCCGACGCTCCTGGGTCGGCGAGCGCATCCGAGACGGCTTCGTTGTCGAGCCTGTCCGAGGCGGCCTGGTCGGCGACCCCCCCCGCAGCAGCCCGACCGTCGAGCTTGCCCTGGTCGGCGGCTGCGCCCTCCGATGAGGCCTGGTCGGAGGGCTTGTCCGAGGCAGCCTGGGCGGCGAGCTCCCCCGAGGCGGCGAGCCCCCCCTGGTCGGCGGCCGCAGCGTCCGAGGCGGCCCGGTCGGAGGCGAGACCACCGCCAATGGGCGCGTCCGAGCAGGCAGACCTTACAACCTCAGCGGCGTCGTCGCCACTGGCAGCGCCGCTCGGCCGCAGCCAGGCCTCGGCGGCAGCGCAACGCGGCCGCAGCCAGGGGGCAGGGCGCGGCCGCAACGCAAGAATGGACTCGCCACGAGAGCTCACGTAATATATTAAGGCGAGAAAGCGGGGAGCCCCGCGAATATGCATTAGGACTCGTGATCGGCCGCGGCATGACAGTGACGGTATGTGCGATGATGACGATGGTGGTGATGTTATGGTGACGACGTGCACGATGATGTTTGTGCGGTGGTGGTTACGATATGTTCACTGATGATGACGATGTTGGCTGTATAATGCGCGTATATATTGTGGCACGAACGAATGCTCACAGTTTATAGCTCTGCACGTACTTGTATGCATGATCGCGGCATCGACTTTCTATGATGCAAGTGCGTTGGCTTTGGGATTGCATGATGGCAGTGGCTGCGTACTGATGCGCGTTTGCATTTTTTGTTTTCGCAAGCGGCTCGGCTAAGACTCGCGCAACAATGCAGGCGTGATCTCGCCGCCAATGTGAGCACAGAACACGCTTCCTACAATTGCCGGCGCCCGCGCGACACAAACCTCGGCGACCTGCCGCCCCCAGGTCGACGGGCCGCGCGCCGCGCAGGAGCGCGCGATGGCAACGCGTTCGGGGCGGTCTCCACCTGCGCGCGCGAAACCTAACTCAAACCCGATGCGCGCCAAGCAATTCTCACGCCACTGCAGGAGGCCCCCCTTCGCGAGTTGCCCTGTCGGTGAATTCATTAAGAGAGCCCAGGCTGTGCGCTGGATGAGGCTCTGGTCGGAAGTCACGAAAGCTGCGTTGCACGCATGGGCACGCCCACGCAGACTGCATGGCTCCACCGTGTCGGCCCCCCCCAACCCTTCCACCAACTGCTGCAAATCGCTTGCGGGAATTGTTGTCGTGCAATTGTTGAGCGCGTAGCCGCGCGCGCTTCGCCGGCTCGCGGTGGCGTTCTGGGCCAAATCAAGACCGAACAACTTTCTACCGGATCCAAAGCTCAGGAAGGTGTTTCCCCCGATGCATATTCCTTTTCACAGACATGGGATACAAGCTCGCAAAAAGCTCGCGGCGAGTCCGGATTGCGCCCTGCAGCGTCGGTATATTGCCAAGACAGCCCCTCTGTAATATAGCCCATATAACCCGAAGCAATAAGAAACAGTCCAATGCTCGCTGCAGTCCAGGGATGTTCTGCGGCGCCACAACGATATTGATGAACAGCCCCCAAAACGACAGTAGCTGAGAGCGCCTACGCTGCAGAACCTTTCAGGTGCTTACCAGGTTTCATGGCGATGCGGCCCGGGAAAATATACGCCCCAAGCTCTTCGAGTTTCTCGGCGCAGCGACCTGGCCACACCATGCGTCCATGTCACTGCGGTAATGCCGTGTCCGCATAGCAGGTTCACGAGCTCGTTGATTTCGTAGTACCCCCCCTGGCGCCGCGCGCACGTGCATCCAGTCTGGATACTCGCGCCATGGCGGGCGCAGCGCGGACCCCGCGAAGCTTGCCCACAGCACGCCTCCGGGGTCCCGCTGGATCCTGTGGACTGTTGCGGGTGCGCGAGGTTGCCTCCGCCCTGCGCGCGCGCCTGCGCGCCCCTTGCCAAATCGCACTTGCTCCCGGGCGTGTGGGAGCCCGCGCGGTCGTACTCTGCGCTGTTCACGTGAACTGGGTGGGCGCGGCGGGAGGGGGGGGCACCGCCCCGGCGCATTGCAGCGCCATCCGCAGGGCACGCTACCGTCGAAGCCCGCGTGGTTAAAGGCCCGCACGCGCTGTTCCCAGTCGGCGACGAGCACCGAGGGCCGAGCGCGAAACTGCGGGACTCCCCTTTGCGACTGCAAGCCAGCGCAATTCAGCGACCCGAGAAACGATCCGGTCACGATCCGAACGAGGCGTGAGTCCGCCGCGCCTGCGCTTTCTGGTCAGATACTTTCACGCATGCAGACGGACGGCGGCCGGGCAGAGTCACCTTTTCTAGACCGGTCGGGATGCTGCGGGGGGGGGGGGGGGGGGGGGGAGGTACATGCGCTGGCACGGCATTCCGTCATCAGGGCGCCTTTCGCTCCCTGGTTTGGCCTTGTCCAGATACATCGCGATGTTCAATGCATTGACGGCGACGCGATGTGCGACCCCGCGAAGGAAACTTTTTATAAAACAAACTCGCCGAGGCAGAACACACATGGTACAATAATGCAGCGAGGCGCACGTGATCAATCGTCAGAGTGCCCTTTGGGCCTGCCATCGGTGATTCTACGGCGACGTTGCCTTGCGGGGTGCCTGCGTGCCGAATGGCGTGCAGCAGTCGGTGGGGCAGCTTGCGCGCCCGTGGCGCTCTCCTCGCATCTGACGCGGCCTGCGCTGACATCGCCTGCAACATCGGCTGCGCCGCGCGCCCGCTCGAAGCCGCCGCAGCGGCGCAAGCCTGCAGCGTTTGGTCGAACTCCTTTTTCCTGCCAGCCACTGCGCGAAACCAGCTAAGGGGGGAATGATGCGCTATAGGGCGGCCCCTCAGCTCGAGCAAAAACGGCAACGGAAATGGCTTATAGCTGGGGCAGCACAGTTGAAGAACCAGGCGAGACCGAGTATCCCCATGCACGTGCGTGAGCGGGTCTGAGCATGAGCGGCGCTGCGATGGCAAGTCTGGGGGGGGCCAGTTTAAAGCGAGCCTGCCTGGCAAACGCGAGCGAGTCTGGGAAGGAGCGAGTCTCAATGTGAGTGGTCTGACGATGCTGGGTGTGAGTTGGTGATGACGGTGGTGATGTTGATGAAGATGTTGGCGTTGATGCTGGTGCTAGTGCTGATGCTAGTAGCGAGCACGATGATGATGGGGAGGGGGAGGCGGAGGCGGACGACGACGATTTTCCCTTTATCGCGCGAGTACTGCGCGAGCAATGCATCGCCATAGGCCCGCGGGGGTCGGCGCCGCGTCAAAGAGTGCTACGGCGCGCAAAACTCGCGCTAAACTCAATGCATTCGCACCGCTTGCTGGGATGCCCAGCGGAGCTGCGAACATTGCTCGTAGGGGTCCTCAGCGGTTGGCAGCGAGTCTGAGATCGGCGGCCCCAACTCAAGCGGCGGCTGGCTGGACTGCGAGGCTGCCAACGCGTCGAAGATGGAGGTGTCCATCGTGTCGCTCTCGCCGGTCAGGTCCACGAGTTCCGCCTTGTCGAGCGTCGAGGCACGGCCGATAGCCGCGTGGACTGTCGCGAAGTAGTCGTTCGCTGCCACCGTCGGTTCTGCCGCGCGTTTCTTCCCCCCCCCGGCCGCGTCGCCACATCTGGGCCGAGCGTGGCCCCCAGCACTTGCTCGGGGGGCTCCTGGTCGTTGAGCTTGCGCACTGTTGGGCAGGCGGTCGTCGGAGCACTCAAGGGGGGCGAGAACGTCCAGCAAGTGCACCTGCTGCTGCGCCTGGCTGGGCCGCTCCTTCTGTGTGGGCTGCTCCTTCTGGTTGTCCTCGTGCTCCTTCTGTTTGGGTTGCTCCTTCTGGTTGGGCTGGCCTTCCTTGTCGGTGGTATCCGTGATCAGGTCCGCGATCACCTTCTTACTTGCAGGGGTCGGGGTCTCGGTGCGCTTGATCTTCTTGCGAAATTGGACCAGCACTGGCAGGCGCGCCACGTAGTCGTACTCCTGCAGGAGGTGCTCCTCGGGGACACGGACCACCATGGTGAAGCTGGGGCGTTCGGTGCGACCTTCGGCCTGCGCCATCGGACGCACCTCCTCGGCCTGCGCCATCGGACGGACCTCGGCTTGGTCTGCGCGTGCGTCGGACGCCGATGCTTTGAGCCAGAATGGGTGTAGCTCGGGAGGTGGCAGAATGACGACGGGGCCAATTACGGCCCCGTCAGATTTGGAACCCCGCTGCAAAGGAGGGCCAACTCCACGCCTATGGGGGTGGGTCCTATGGGGGGTGGAGCTGATTTTTACACATGATTTGACACATCCCACGCTTTTGCAAACATCCCACCCACCCACCCGCAATTTGGTGCGCAAAACCTCTTAAGACCGACTACGACGACACCGACGACAACGACTACAAGGGCACCGACGACGTCTCCGACGACTTCGACGACGACAACGACGCCGACGCCGACGCCGACGAAGACGACGACGCCGACGAAGACGACGACGAGCGAGGAGGAAGGACGACGACGGCGACAACGACGACAACGACGACAACGACGAGGGAGGAGGGAGGGCGGCGACGACGCGAACGACGAAGAAGGAGGAAGGACGGCGACGCCGACGACGACAACGACGAGGGAGGAGGGAAGAGGAAGACGACAACGACGACGACGACGGCGACGAAATAGGAGGGATGACGACGAGACGCTGGCGACGGACGACGACGACGACGACGAAGGAGGAGGAAGGACGACCACGGCGACAACGACGACGAAAACGACCACGACGCCAAAGAGGACGACGACGACGACGAACACGAGCAAATACAGAGGACGACGTAGGCGACGACGACGACGACGCGGGAGGAGGGAGGACGGCGACGACGACGACGACGACGCAAGAGCGCGCGCGCACGCTTTTGTTGAAAACCCGTGTTGCGAAACCCTGTGCTTTTGTATGTTTTTGGACACACGATTGCGACATCCTCTCGAAACCGATGGGTTTTGAAGGTTTTCGGCATGCGCGCGCGACGACGCGCGCGTCTGCACTTCGTCTCATTTTTTGCAGAGGATTCTCGCGACGGCACACGCGCAAGGGCGTTCGACAGATTTCGACATGCGCGCGAAACCCGTTTAATAGCATTTGGTGAAATCTTGAAAAAAACAGAATGGTTTTCTTAAGATTTCGCAAAAGCTCGCGCGGAAGCTTTTTTCGCAAATCAGTGCTGCGGAGCCCTATGTTTTTGCATGTGTTTTGGGAACTCGATTGCGAAATCCTCCCGGCACCAAAGGTTTTGGGGGGATTGCGGCATGCGCGCGCGACGACGCGCGCGTGCGCACTTCGTTCCATTTGTTGGAAGGGATTCGTGAAAATTGCTATGTTCGAACAAAAGATGTTATCGCATAGTTATTTTTATGTTAAAAAGGAACCTCAAGGGGAGGAACCCGGTTGGCCTGGGACATTGCGATTTCATGTTCAAAATGGACACGTGGTCAGAAACATCCATATGTGATTTACATACCCAAAGGGGACCGATAACGCCGGGGGGGGGGTAGAGTCTTGTTTATATAAAAAAAAAGAATCAATGGGGGTGGACTTCAAGGGGTGGGGCCTATGGGGGGTCGCCTTTTCTATAACCACCTCCCGTAGTGCCTGGCAGAACTTTAACAGCATCCCTGAGTCTTTGTGGCCATGTTGGAACCGTCTCCATGGGGCCCACTTGGAGCCATCATGGGGGCCCAACCAATTCTTTGGGGGCGCTGGAGGGCTTAACGATTCCGCTGTACATAGGTATCACAGGGGTGGCCGCGCAAATCTTCCCCAGGGGTGCCCGAAAGTTCCCCCCCCCACGTGGGGCCCGGCACATCCCGGCACAGCTCCGGCACAGCGGCGGGGGGGCCGGAACTCGATGCACTGCGTTGGCCCGCGGGGGCCCCGCACGCCCGGCACATTTCTGGCATAACAGGGGGGGGGCCCTCCCTAAACCGTTTCGGGGCTGCGCTCCAGAAAGCCCAGCCCCCGCTGTGAACTCAAATGGGGTCCTCTTGGGGCTCTCGGGCCCCTCTTAAGCCCTCGTGGGGGTGGGGGGGGGGGGCTTCTTCGGGCTTTGCAGGGCCCCTCTGAGATCATATATAACTCCTGCCATGAACTTCAAATGGGGCCCTGGGGCCCTGTTGGGGCCCAGCTGGGAAGCCCGCCTGGGCCTTCCAGCGTTACTGACGCAAAAAGGGCCCCCACCCCAGTACAACAGCAGCGTTACTGACGAAGAAAAGGGCCCCAGTACAACAGCAGCGCTGCTGACGCAAAAAGGGCCCCAGTACAACAGCAACTTACTGGGGCCTAGGATGTTGATGTTGATGTCGATGTTTGCATATGGTGTTGAAGTTGGTGTTGTTGCTGGTGTTGATGTTGGCCTAATATGTGGATGTGGATGGTCATGTTGATGTTGATGTGGGTATTGACATTGGCCTTGGTGTTGGTGTGGATAGCGCCCTAGGACGTCGATGTTGATGTTGGTGCTGATGACCATGTTGATGTTGGTATTGATGTTGCTGTTGGGGTCGCCTAGGGTGTTGATGCTGATGATGATGAAGATGTTAATGACGTTGATTTTGAGGTGATGGTAATGGTGTTGATGTTGATGCTGAGTATGAGGGTCATGCTGTGTTTTGATGATGCTGGTGATGGTGATGCTGTTTTTTTCCTCCTTGATCGCGCGACTACCACGTATCGGGTGCGATGCGAGCAGTGAACGCAGGCCCGCGATCGTCGGCGCCACGTGAAAAAAGTGCGGCGGCGCAGTTTAATCACACTAGACACAGTGCATTCGCACCGGGCGCCACGCGGCCTGGGAGGGGCTGTGCGACCTCAATCCTGGACTCTACTTCTCCTCCTCGCCGTCGTCGGCCAGCTTCTTGGGCTCGCCGGTCCGCAACTTGACGATGCGAATGGCCTCTTGCAGCTCCGTCTTGAGATCCGCAAGCTCTGCTTCGACCTTCTTGAGGTTGCTGATCTGCTGACCTCCAAGGCCATGCCGATGAGCGCCAGTAGCGACGCGGCCTTGGTGCCCACGGCGGCGTTCCTGTTAATGACGCACTGCGGGGCAAAGTCGTACCAGCTGGGCTTCTCCTCGACCATCATGCAGCCGCCCTGCGTGGCGGTGAGCTTATCCACTGCCTTCTGGATGGCCTCCTTCGCCGCGCTGAGGTGTTTCTTGCCCGCCTCAGCCAAGGCCTCGGGATGCCCCGGCGCACCCTCGCCCGATCCCGCAGCGCCTGCTGCAAGGTTCACCTCGACCTTCTTATTCGGCCTCTTGCTCCTCGCAAGTGCCCGTGCGCTTCGCCGTGAACGCGTCCTTCTGCCCTGACTTCGACACGATCTTGCACTCCATGTCCTCGATGATCCCGAAATCAAGTCCTCGAAGCGCCTCGCGCGGGCCAAGATGCCTGCCAAGCGTTCCGGCTTGGTCTTGTACTTCTTCCTCGCGCCCTCTTCGTCGAGGAAGTGCCCCGCCCCCTGCATCTCCACCTCGGTGTAGGTCTCGGCCTTCTCCCCGATCTCCGACATGATCATGGGCGCCAGGTCTTCCCCGAACATATTCTCGGCGCGCTCGAGGGAGCCAGCCTCGTCGACGACCGCGGCTTTGAACGCTGGCGTGGTGGCGCCACCCCCCTCGAGGCCCAGCGCGCGATTGATCCTGTTCATCATGGCGTTGCACCTCGCGAAGCGCCCCTTGTGCCCTCCTGGGCAATCCGGCTTGCAAGTGGAACACTTGGACACCGCGCCTGGCATTGTGTCTGATCTACTGGCACGGGGCGCAGCGGCGCAAAGAGTCGGAGCGAAATGCTTGCGCCAGAATGCGATATGCGGATGGAGGGGCGCGAGGGAAGAAATGGCAATGCGGCCGCGTGGCTTCTCGCTGGGGTTGGGGGCGGGATGATATGAGGCAACGAACAGACGCCGCTTTATCCTTACGGCCGGCACCGAGCAACGACTCATGGCACACTCGCGGAGGCCAGAATCTGATTCTTGCAACGCTCTGCTAAGTTGCGCTACGATCCTCCCTCCCCCCTCCACGGTAGCCCCTAAACTGCAACTAATAGCATGCCCCCCCCATCCACCCATCGCGCCTCCAACGCCCGATCGACTTGGCAACCGAGTCCTGAAGCACAGCGCGCAACGAGAAATTCACTGGCAGACCCAATCAGATGCAGAACTCGAGATCACAGCGCGCAGCGAGCCCTCGCTGACCGAACTCAAGGTGCGCTGCGAGGGCCCCGTTTCGTCGAACACCTTGCGAACGACGCTCCTCGCGACGCTCGGGGTCCACCCTGATTTAGGCGTCGGAAATCCTGCCCCCATGAGACCCCCGCTGGCTTTCTCGAGCTTCTCTTTCTCAGCGCTCAGCTCCTTGACCTTGCGCCTCTCACGGCCGCGCTCAGTCTTGTACTTATGTGCCTTTGTCTCCAGCCTCTGCGCCTTTTTGGTCAATTGGGCACTGGGCGAGGGCATTGGGTGATCTCGTTCCACGGAGGGGCCTCGGCGCGCGCCTAAACTCGAAAATTGAGCCGAGGCAGCAAATTGCAGCAATGTTGGTGAAGATGACGATGCTTCTGCTATTAGATGTAGTGTGCTATGTTGACTTGATGATGGTGGTGGCGGTGATGATGGCATTGGGTGCACTGTGCTATGGTAAAGATGCTAGTAGATAGATTGTGCAAATATGATGATGAATGTATGTGCGATGGTAAGATGATGACGTACGAGTAGATATATTGTGCGATGGCAATGTGATGTTTTATGCTAGATGTTTACGATGTGCCGATGGTGAACATGACGATGTTAATGATATTTTGTCTGTGCTACATGTTGGCTGTGCTGTATTTCGTTGCGTTGTATGTGGCCTCTCTGCTTATCGTGTGGTCGCGTTTCGCTGCGTTGCATATTGGTCATCGGGCGGTGGCGCCATGTGTTCGCCGCTGGTTTCCATGCGCGCGCGTCGCAGTCAAGCGAGAGGTCCCGAGGTCGCGCCCGCGGCAAACTGGAGGCAGCCTGGCGGCCCGAAAAAAAAAGAGCAGCTCGCGCGTCCACCCCGCGCGCCGCGGGAGCAATGAATCACCGCAGGCGCCCTCGAGCCCGCAGAATTCGCACTCGCCGGCGCGCGCCTCAGGCGCGCCCTGCTCGCGTGCACGCCCGAGCGCGCCTCGCGGCTGCCGCCCGGGCCGTCCGGCGACCACCGCGAGAGTTGAAAGAGAAAAGAGCCTCCTCAATGGCGCCCGGGCGCGGCTCGACGCGGCGGCACTTCTTCGCCTGAGACGTGTAGATCGTCACTTGCTTGTAGCGTCTCGGAGCGAACTTCGCCGAGTACTCGAAGTTGTCATTCTCGCGATTCTTCGAGGCTGCCTTTTTTCATCGCATGTGCGGCGGGCTTGTTCTTCACTGCTGCTTTGGCCTTAGCCTTGCCCTTTGCCCCGGCCTTGCCTTTGCTCTTCGTCTTGTCAGCGAGCTCTGGCCCCTGAGCATGGGGGGGGGGGGGGGGCGGCGCGGGGTTGCAGCTCCAGGCGCCGCCCGCCGCCCCCCCCAGGCCAGGGGGGGGAGAACAGGGAGGCGAGGCGGGGTGGTGTCACCTCGCGAGGCATCGTCATCATCGCTGCCACCATCGCCATCATCGTCAGCTGCAGGAGCTCCGACCGGGGGGGCACCGACTGGAACGAGAGCACCGCCTGGAAAAGAATCAGCACCGACTGGATCTGGACCGCCTGGAACTGGCAAGGCACCGACTGGAACAGAGGCACCGACTGAAACTGGATGAGCACCGACTGGATCTGGAGCACCGCCTGGGAAGGAGGCTGGCGGCGCCAACGCCCAGGCGGCGGCTGGGCCAAGCTGACTGCGACACCCTGGGCCGAGTCGTTGGCCAGCGGCGGTGACCCATGGGGCTGAATGGCCGTCGGGCTCGCCACCGCGCCAGGTAGGAGGGACCTCGGGGCACTCATGGACGGACTTGGCCATGAACTGCCGCGTCTGGCCCTTAGACGGCCTCGCGGGCGCCGCCGAGTACTGATCGCATCCACTCTTCGAGCTCCTGCAGACCTTCATCTGCTCCACCATGGCCCTGTGTTGCGGGGTCCACCGCGCAGGCGCTGGAGGAGAAGACTTGAAGGCCTGCTTGCACACGTCTGGGCTCGTCTGCTGGAACGCTGCCAGGTCATTCGGGCACCCCCGCGGCCCCGCCAGCACGCGCGGGGAGCTTTCGGCCGTGCGCTTCACGAGAAGCTTGGAATTCAGAGTCTCCTCGATGTGCTTCGTATCGCTGTAGGGTTCCGTATGCGAGGCCAGCGCTTCACCTCGGGCGAACGTCTTCTCGTCGGGGCTCTTCAGGCAGATCAGGGCGAATAACATCGCCATGACCATCAATTTTGCCTGGGGGTCGGCATTCGCGTCGAGGAACTGCGAGCAGCCCTCTTCGGTCAAGAACATGTCGAGGCACGTGCGGGGCTGCTTCTCTGGAGCGACCGCACCACTCACATGATGAGTTCCACGCCTGACTGGAGACACCCACTAATGATCTGATGTTTCATGATGGCGTCGTCTGGCTTCACGGCCTTGGCGGTGCTAGTGGCCTGCAATATACCGCTGCACGTGTCAACCTTTAGCTAGTCGAGCTTGTCGCCCGTCACGCCGCACTTCGACATGATGGGCCACATACTCTACGCGCTGCCGAACAAATGTGACCGACTGAAACATATCTCGCCGCCTGCGACGTGGGCCCAACATGAACCACCTGAAAGAACTGAGCCCAAACTGGCTACGGTGCATTGTTGATTGTGCTCATGATGTTGGTTTTTGTGGTGTTTATGACATGTGGCTGCTGTTTGTTATGAGCATGGTAACTGTGATGGGAATGATTACGTAATTGCGGTGATGTTTCTGATGGTTACGATGGCTTTGGTGTTGTCGATGATGGTCTAAAAACGACGTGCGTTTTCTGATTGATATGATGTGTCATGCAATGTCTGTGGCGATATGTATGCGGCCTTTGTTCTGGTTGAGGCCGTTGTCCTCTGGTTGTCCCGTGGTTGACCCGAATGGAAACAATATACATATTCCACCGTGCCCCCTGGCACTCTGAGGCGTGGTAGACTGCCATGCTGTCTGGCAGGGTAGACCGCAAAACAAAGGCAACGTATACGCCAATCAGGGAACAACTACAAACACTTATGCTAAACTAAACAAAACGTTACACCCAATTATAACATTTAACATAAGCTTGAGAAGCCTTCACAAACACTTATAAACACGTAAGGGGAAACCAATACAACGTTTTTTTATATTATTATTTTTTACTACTGTGATTATAAGTCGCCTATAACAAAATTGGGCACTTACCATGCACACCAACCATGAAAAACATGGTAACAGACGGTCCCTGGACGTTCCCTGGGCGTTCCCCGGACTCACCCCGGACGGACTGACCCCGGACTGACCCCGGACGGACCCCCGACTGACCACGAACTGACCCCGGATTGACCCCGGACTGTCTGACCTCGGACTGACCCCGGACTCGACTGACCCCGGACTGACCCCGGACTGAACCCCGGACTGACCCCCGACTGACCCGGCCCGGACTGACCCCGGACTGACCTCGCCGCGGACTGACCCCCGCCTGAACTGACCCGGGCTCTGACCCGGACTTGGTCATGGTCCTAGACTGACCCCGGACTGTCCCCGGACTCCCCGGGGGACTGACCCCAGACTGACCTCGGACCGACCCCGGACCGACCCCGGACTGAACCCCAGACTGACCCCGGACTGACCCCAGACTGACCCCTGACTGACCCCGGACTGACCCCAGACTGACCCTGGATTGACCCCGGACTGACCCTGGACGAACCCCGGACTGACCCCGCACTGACCCCGGACTGACCCCGGCCCCGGACCGGCCCGGACTGACCCCAGACTGACCGCTGACTGACCCCGGACCGACCCAGGACCGACCCCCGACCGACCCTGGGACTGACCCCGGACTGACCCCGGACCGACCCCGGACTGACCCCAGACTGACCCCGGACTGACCCCAACATGGGTAGCGTGGACGGACGAAGGCTGCGCAACTGGGACCTTCGGCAAAGCTCCTGACGGGGCCACGGAACATGTGTGTCAGAACGGGTGGCGGGGACACATGCGGGCTGCGCAGCTGGGACCTTCGGCGGAGGTCCTCTGTGGCCACGAAACGTGTGAGGGGTTTGCTGGAATGGGTGGCGGTGACCCACGCGGGCTGCGGCACTGTGGCCTTCGGTGGAACTCCTATCGGGGCCACGAAGTGTGCGAGCGGTGTGCCGACATCGGTGGCGGGGGCACATCAGGCTGCGCCGCTGGGACCTTCGGTGGGGCTCCCTATGGGGCCACGGAACGAGTGAGGAGTGTGCCGACATTGGTGGCGCGGACGCATGCGGGCTGCACCACTGGGGTACTCGGTAGAGCTCCCATGGGGGCACGAAACTTGCGAGAGGTGTGCTGGATTTGGTGGGGGTGACGCATGCGGGCTGCGCGACTGGGACCTTCGGTGAAGCTCCTATGGGGCCACGAAGCGTTTGAAGGCTTTGTCAAACTTGGTGGCGGGGGCGCACGCGGGCTGCGCAACTGCGACCTTCGGCGGGGCTCCTCTGGGGCCACAAAACGTGTGAGGGGTATGCCGATATGGGTGGCGGGGGCATATGCGGGCTGACCTTCGGCGAAGCTCCCCTGGGGCCACGAAGCGTGTGAGGGGTGTGCTGGAATGGGTGGCGGCCATGCGGGCTGCGGCACTGTGGCCTTCGGTGGAGTTCCTATGGGGCCACGACACGTGAGGGGTTAGCTGACATGGGTGGAGGGGGCGCATCAGGCTGGGCCACTGGGACCTTCGGTGGGGCTCTCGATGGGGCACGGAGCGAGTGAGGAGTGTGCCGAAACGGGTGGCGCGGACGCATGCGGGCGGCCCCACTGGGGTATTCCTTAGAGCTCCCATGGGGCCACGAAGCTTGTGAGAGGTGTGCTGGAATGGGTGGCGGGGGTGCACGCGGGCTGCGCAACTGGGACCTTCGGCGGAGCTCCTCTGGGGCCACGAAGCGTGTGAGGGGTTTGCTGGAATGGGTGGCGGTGACGCACGCGGGCTGCGGCACTGGGGCCTTCGGTGCAGCTCCTATGGGGCCACGAAGCGCGTGAGGGGTGTGCAGGCATGGGTGGCGGGGGTGCACGCGGGCTGCGCCACTGGGACCTTCGGTGGAGCTCCTATGGGGCCACGGAATGAGTGAGGGATGTGTCGAAAAGGGTGGCGGGGACACACGCGGCCTGCGCCACTGGGACCTACGTGTGCGGGGTGTGCCGACATGGGTGGCGGGTACGCATGTGGGCACCGCTACAGAGGGCCTCGGTGGAGCTCCCTTTGGGGCCACGAAGCGTGTGAGGGGCGTGCCAGAGTGAGGGGGTGATGGGAGGAGCGAGGGGAAGGAAGAGGGGAGGAGGCGGAAGGAACGCGGAACGCTGTCTCTTCAAAACGAAGACACAGCACCACAGGATGGTTGGGAAAACGCATGGGTTCAGCTCCTCCTTCTCCCTCCCCCCTCTCCTCGTCCTCCTCCTCCTCCTCCTCCTCCTCCCCCCTACTCCTCCTCCTCCCCCCCTCCCTCTCCTCCTCCTACTTGAGCTCCACAGGGCGGAGCCCCCGCTCGAGACTCACCGCAACTTCCTCACGAATGAAAACCCTCGCTCGAGACATCCCCAGCTTGGTACTCACGGGCGAAAGAACCCCTGCAAAAACAAGTGGATTTTGTGTCACAAGCGAAACTGGCCCATAACAAAACACGTGGTCTTGGTTGACGGGCGAAGGGGTCGGTCGTGCGTAAATGCGTACGGTTTGAGCTCGCAGGCGAAACGAGCCCATGCAAAAACACTTGGTTTTAGATCCTCCTCCTCCTCCTTCTCATCATCATCCCCTTTCTCCGGCTGGAGCTCCACAGGGCGGAGCCCCCGCTCGAGACCCCACCTCAATCCACTCACAAATGAAGCCCCCGCTCGAGACATCCTCAAACATGTGCTCACGGACGAAAATAATCTCAAACATTTGTTCACTGGCGAAAGCAATCCATGTGGAATCACATGGTTTTGGCTATCGGTCGAAAGAAGCCAATGTAACAAACAGGCGGCTTGAGCTCACACCCGAAAGGAGAAACTGTACAAATGCATGGTTTGGGCTCGCGGGCGAAGAATCCGACGACCTCACGTTACATATCCGATCAGGGTGGCCTGCACACATGGAAACACGTGCCAAGAGCACATACGCCAGACGCATGCTAGATAACCCCTCCGCGCGAGCATGTTTTGCGTGCGCCGGCGATCACATGCTAGACATCTCCTTTGGGTGGCCTAGAGACGTGAAAGCACGCGCCAAGGGCACGGGCGCCAAACGCATGTCGGACATCCCCTCAAGGCACGTACTTCTACGTGCGCAGACGCCGACGACGTCATATTAGATATCCCCCTGGGCGGCCTAGGCACGAGAAGACAAGTGTTTTGCTCAAGACTTCCTCGACATATTCTGGATAACAAGCGTTTCGCTCGGGACCTCCTCAACAAACGAAACAGAGCAGTTTGCTCGTGACATCCTCAACATACTTTGCACAGCAAACGTTTCTCTTGAGACATCCTCAAGAACACGTCCGCTGGCCCACCTCGACCATGTGATTCATCGAAAGAATCAGGGGGACGTAAGACCTGGGTACAGGGGACTCGGAAATCCCCGACGAGGTCGTCAAAAAAATGACGAGGCCGAGCCTGCACTTTGACGAGGCCTCCCGCTGCAGACATCCCACGAAACTCCTCCTCGTCAAAATCCGAGGCGCGGTCGTCAAAAAACGATGGCGAACCCGAGTCCTGGCAAACCCGGGTCTTACGCTCCCCCGAAAGAAGAATCCGCCAGCCCACCTCAATCAAGGCAGCAGAGACAGCGTACCGCCCAAGGCTGACGTCCTTTCCGGGAAGGAACTTTTCCGTACCGACAGCCTCGAACCTCTCCCCCTCATTCCTGATGGTCAGAACCAGTGCTGGGCCCCCTCAGACCCCCAGCCGGCTCCAGCAGCGAGCACCGTCTTGCGAACGATCCGCCAGCACAATCCACAGATCGGGGGCGTCCAAGAGGGGGGCGTCCAAAAGGGGGTTCGCAAATCATGGGCCGAGGCCCTTGCGCGAACATGGCTTTGACGGACCATGGGAACTGAGAAGCTACCGCGGTCCCGACCATGAGATCCACCTTCTCCTACGTGGAGGCCAAGCCACAAGAAACCTTCCACAAGTACCCTGAGACCCCAGGACGTCCATTGATTTTTAGCGCGGGTACGCCACGCTTCCCATCGCAAAACCATCGAAGCCCAAGAAGCCCAGGGCACCCTGGGGGCAAGCAGGGTGTTTCTTGGCATGGGCCCCCAGTGGGAGACATCGGATCTCTGGGCTGAAGGAACGAAGAATGACATAAACATAAAAACTCTGAGGTCCGCGCGGATTTCCCGGATCCGCGCTGGACCCCCTGCCTGGCGCGCGGAGCGCGCCAGGGGCGGCGCCAGAGGCGACGCCAAGGGGGGTCCAACGCCGACCCGAGAAAGCCGCGCGGACCTCCGAGCTTTTATGTGTCGGAGGTTGGAAGGGAGATCGCGAGGAAACGGAGACCCCCCACTGGGAAATCGGTTTCGGTTTCGTGTTCGTGTCGTGCGTGCGGGCGAGGCGAAGCTGCGCGTGATCCTCCTGTAGCTAGGCCGAAGTAGGAGCGAAAGTCCGTTCCCGTCCGCCGGTGGCTGGGAAGTGTCCCAGTTGGGCCGGGCGGTGTCGCGGGTGTCCCCGGTGTCAATAGGAGCGAAAGTCCGTTTCCCGTCCACCGGTGGCCGGGAGGGGTGTCCTGGGTGTCCCGGGTGTCCCAGGCGTCCCGGCGCTAAGGCATGTCGTTAAATTCATAGTTCATGTTTTTCGGCGCCTGCGGCGGGCATTCTTATCAAACCCAGCTTAACTATCTTATCCAATCCATCTTGTCCTATCAAATCCATATTATCTTATCCAACCCATCTTGTCCCATATTATCTTATCCCACCCAATGCGATCCACCTAACCCAATCCATCAATTCATTTGTTTCTGCGCCTGCGGCGGGCCAATCGAATACATATTATCTTCTTTAATTTATGTCTTCAACATCTAACTCATATCATCTTATCCACTCCATCTTATCCCATCCAATTGAATCCACCCAACCCAATCCATCAGTTCATTTTTGTCGGCGCCTGCGGCGGGCTTTCGTACCCAATACAACTTATCTTGTCCAATCCATCTTGTCCAATCCAATCATCTTATATTATCCAACGTATATTGCCCCGTCTTATCCTATCCCACCCAATCCAATCCATCCAACCCAATACATAAATCCATTTGTTGCTGCGCCTGCGGCGGCCCAATCGAATCCACCTTACCTTACCCAAGCCACTCTTCCAATCCAACCCATTTTATCTTATCCAATCCATCTTATCCCATCCAATCCAATCCGCCCATTCCAATCCATCAATTCATTTTTGCCGGCGCCTGGGCGCGATCGCGGCAGACTGCGAGGCTCGAGCGATCGCGGCAATCTGCGATAGGTAGATCGTGGGATCTCATCGCCATCGCGATCATCCTTGTGGTGGAGGGAGACTCTGATAGAGAGGGAGAGAGAGAGAGAGAGGGCGAGAGAGAGAGAGAGAACGACAGAGAGAGAGAGAGAGAGACAGAGAGAGAGAGAGAGATGAGAGCAAGGTGACAGGCTGGAGGTCAGTCAGGGTGGGCATTTGATCTCAATGCCCCCCCCCCCCGCAGGGCGGTCGTATAGGTATGTCAATCTTCGTTCCCCTGTGGGCGTGCCTCCTCCCGCGGTGTCTGCGGCCGGTGTTTCTTGGCATGGGCACCCACTGTGTGATCCTCCAGGCGACCCCTCGGGGTCGAAGCGCCTCCCCAGCCGAGAGGTGCGCGCGGCGCGCCCGGGGCGCAGCCTGCGCCTGGGGCGGCCGCCGCGTTCCTGGGAGGCCCCGCTGAGGAGGAGGAGGAGGAGGAGGAGGAGGAGGAGGAGGAGGAGGAGGAGGAGGAGCAGGAGGACGGAGGGGGAGGAGGAGGAGAGGGAGGGGGAGGACGGGGAGGAGAGGGAGGGGCGGCCGCCGCGTTGCTGGGAGGCCCCGCTGAGGAGGAGGGAGAGGAGGGGGAGGACGGGGAGGACGAGGAGGACGAGGAGGAGGAGGGGGAGGAGGAGGAGGAGGAGGAGAGGGAGGGGGAGGAGGGGGAGGCGGAGGAGGATGAGGAGGAGGAGGAGGAGGAGGTGGTGGAATGAGCGCCGTACTCTGTCGGTCGGAAGGCCCTGCACTGCTGCCTGGGACTAGCATGGTCGTTTTCGAGGTCCGGGCGGTCGACTGGGCACTCGAGGAGGAGGCGGCACAGTCCCTCTCGGGCCCCCCGAGGCACACAGTCCACGAGAGGCGGGCCCGTGCCGCGTCACGCGTGGACGGTGCAGCCGCTGGCGCCCGGGATCGCCGCGTGCGGGCCCGCCTGCGGCGGAGCAGGGGGGGCGAGCGGGCGAGCGGGGCCCAAGTGGCAAGGCCTCGGGCTGCGCACATCCTCCTTGGCTGGCAGTTTACACCAGAGAAAACAAGCCCCATCAATGGGTGGTTTGATCGATAAGGAGATCGACCGGGAACCCCGGAACCCGGAATCTATCGAAGTCAGCCCGGAGCCAAGAACTGCGGCACCCAGAACCGGGAACAACCCAGCCGGCCACCAAAGTCGGCGGGACACTTTGGCCAAATCTTTCAATTTCCGCTAGGAACCCTTCAGAGCAAGCACTGATTGGGGAATGAAAGAACCACAGACCTTTTGGGAGCGGACCTAAGTGGAGAGGCGCAAGACATGAAGGATAAGGGGTGTGTGTGTGTGTGTTCTGCAGAAGTATCGAGCAAAACCGCGCGAATGATTACCCCAGATGCAAGGACGCTGACCTCAGAAGGTTTCGTCTTCATTGTGTCATTCGGGTTGGGCCTCGGGCTGCGCACAAACAGCCCCACAAGGTAACCCGTAAGGCACCAAAGTCGGCGGGACACTTTGGCCAAATCTTTCAATTTCCGCTAGGAACCCTTCAGTGCAAGCACTGATTGGGGAATGAAAGAACCACAGACCTTTTGGGAGCGGACCTAAGTGGAGAGGCGCAAGACATGAAGGATAAGGTGCGTGTGTGTGTGTTCTGCAGAAGTATCGAGCAAAACCGCGCGAATGATTACCCCAGATGCAAGGACGCTGACCTCAGAAGGTTTCGTCTTCATTGTGTCATTCGGGTTGGGCCTCGGGCTGCGCACAAACAGCCCCACAAGGTAACCCGTAAGGCACTTTCCACAACAACCCGCCGATAATGGGGACATGTAAGTCGCGGGCTTACTATCGGAATGGGACCCCCACCAATATGGAAACAATGATTCTGCCCCCGCGGCGGCCAACGTTGATGATCGGGGGGTGATGACCCCCGATGGTGATGGCGATGATGATGAGGGGAAGGACGTGTCGCAAACATTTCGTCTCATAAACGTGTAGCCGTTCCAAGGGTCAAGGGCGGCTGCTTCTCAGCATGGGGGGTTATTGCATCCGCGCCGCGAACACGTCTTGATTGCTTGCAACAGCGACGATGATGGATGGCGACTCCTTGTAAATATGTGATTGTCGCATTCGCGCTTCCCCGAAATCAACGACCACAAGGTCAATATGTAACAGATGCACAGATGGAGGGCGATCTATGTTCAAACTGAGGCTCTACGCTTTAGTTCTTCGGATGCAGTAGACAAAAGTTTGAACTTCGTGCATTGCTTCAGGATGGGGAAAACGGTTCCAACTTCCCGCTTGACTCACCAGTACACGTTGTGATCATAGCTTTTCGCGCTAGTCCTACCAAACTCGCCAGACGCCTCCTCCTCATCATCATCATCGCCATGACCACCATCATCATCACCATCACCATCACCATCACCACCATCATCACCTGAATCATCATCATCATCATCATCATCATCACCAGCAGCACCAGCATCACCATCATCATCATCATCAACAACAACAACAACCTCATCATCAGCATCATCAGCATCATCATCAGCATAAGTATCATCATGGTCGTCCGCATCATCAGCACCATTCTCACCACCATCATCTTTCTCATCGTCATCGCCATCGGCATCACAATCGTCATCATCACCAGCATCATCCATCATCCATGAATTCTCACTTATCATCAGCATCGTCATCCTTCTCCCCCTCCACCTCCTTCGAGCCAACTAGTGTTAGTCCTGATTGTTCGGGCCCCACCCACGTTCGGGTGAGTGGCGGCCCAGTATGCGTTCAGCTGGTCCATGCATCCACCCACGAACGAATGGTAGTGGCTGGTGTACTCGGGCGAGAGCTGCGGGCAGTCCTTGCAGTCCTCCATGTCCATCTTGACCCGCTCGCATGCCATCTCGGTCTCCTCACAGTTAGGTCGGGCATGTCCCCCGACAGGCGGATTTTGGGCGACACATGAAAAAGAGTCAAGACATACTCAGAAGCTGTCAAACAAATAATCGAAGAATCGTCCCAAAAACTATGGTTGTACCATTTGTGCACATTCCTCCTGCAGAGGAACATGCCCGACTTGACCTTACAACAAGGAGCTGCGCAAGCATAAGCTCCCCGAGGCCCGCCCAGAGCTCCGACCGCGCATGCTTATACACTTCTGCCCCTCTTGAAAATATCCTTGGCTTTGTGGGCCCGGGAAACGGCAGGGCCCATAATTTCACCGTTTCCAGCAAAATCAGGGGGACGTAAGACCTGGGTACAGGGGACTCGGAAATCCCCGACGAGGTCGTCAAAAAAATGACGAGGCCGAGCCTGCATTTTGACGAGGCCTCCCGCTGCAGACATCCCACGAAACTCCTCCTCGTCAAAATCCGAGGCGCGGTCGTCAAAAAACGATGGCGAACCCGAGTCCTGGCAAACCCGGGTCTTACGCTCACCCGACAAAAATGTCCCTCGAAAAAAGAAACGGCAACAAAACGGCGACCGGAAATGGCCAAAAAATGGGTCCAGGATTGGAACCCGAGCCGGAACCGGTCAAACAACGGCGACGGAACCGGTGAAAAAACGGCGTCGGAACCGGCAGAAAAACGGCAAAACGGAACCGGTAACAAAAACGGCCCTGTCGTTTCCAGGGCCCACTGAGATCCTTGGACATGGTCTTACCAAGCACCCTGCCGGCCCTGGCCGAGATGCACTTCTGGTGCTCGAACGGGAGGTCCGGCATGCAGGACGTGTTCCTGCTGGTGCAGATCTGCGACGCGCTCTTCTTCGCCGCCGCCCCGTCGGGCATGCCCATGGCGACGACCTTGCCGGGCTCGAAGAGGACGGTCGCCACGCAAGAAGAGAGGCTGTGCTGGAAATTGTCGCACGACTCCAGGCAGTCGTCCCTGCTGCTGGCACGGAGCGACAAGAAAGATGCGGCTCTGCTGGCGTTGCCCGCGCCTCTGCTAGAGTTGCCCTCCATGCCTGATGAGCGCGTTTTCCACCACCACCACCATAAGTTGGATGGGGCGAAGGGGGAGGAGGAGGAGGAGGAGGAGGAGGCGCGCGCTCATCACATGCCGCTCGTGACCGGCCACGTGCCGCAGTACTCCCGGCAGTCGGCGGGCCCCCACGCCGTCATCACCGACGCCGGGTCCCCCTGCGGGGCCGCCTTCTGCTTGATGCAGCTGAGCCTGTCAAGGAGACAGGGAGGGGAAGTGAGAGGCGAGTGAGGGGGAGGGGGAGGACAGAAGATGAGCGGGGAGGAGGGAACAGGAGGGAGGAGGGGGGAGGGAGGGGGGTGGAGATGGGGAAGGAGGAGTGCGTCGCGGCACCTGTGTCCGTACGGCACCACGGGCGCGCAATCTCAGCCTGCCGTTGTGGCGCTGAACTCGCGCTGGTGGCCAATGGAGGGGGTGGCTGGGTATGATGCCCTATAATGGACCAATGTGTTGGGATGTATGGCTCGGCCCCTGGCGCCATCTAGTGGGGGACTATGGCGTGATCCAGTACACACACACACACACGCGCGTGCGCGCATGCTGCACTACAAGGTCTCTAACTCGGGAATGCCTTCTGATTGGGGTTCACGCTGGCAATCCGCTTGCCACAAAAGCCACTAGATGATGGGCGAGGCCCTCGGCCCTCGTCTGGTCTTACGCCTAGATGATCGAGGAACCTGAGAGAACCTAGATTAGGATGGATTTGAAGAAACACGAGCCCCATCCACACCCAAAAAGGCCCGCGGTCCAACGAGTCAATTGTACCGAGTGCCCAGTCGACCGCCCTGACCTCGAACGACCATGCTAATCCCAGACCGACAGAGCAGGGCCTTCCGACCGCAAGAGCACGGAGCCCCTTCCACCTCCTCCTCTTCATCCTCCTCTCTTCCCCTCCTCCTCTTCCTCCTCCTCCTCCTCATCATCATTACCACCACCACCATCATCATCGTCATCATCATGACACTCCTTCCCATGATCTTCACTGAAAAATATCACGACCCTCGTCATCACCCCTTCCCACATCCTCACCACCAACCCCATTGTCGCCAGCATCACCGTCCTCACATCGGAACCAACTCCAAGGGGCTAACTATCCCTCCGCTCCCCGGCGGGAGCCACTGCACGCACCAGCCCTCCTTCTGCTCGCCGCGGCGGCACAGGAGGTCGCCGGGGTCGTAAGGCCCACGAGGGACGCCGAGCGGATCCTCGCGGAACGAGCCTGGGCGCGAGGCGGCCTCCCATACTTGACCTCCGTGCGCCTCCGCGCCCTCCGGACTCCCCTCGCCTCTGCAGCTCATGGCACCGATTTCCTCCACGAGGAACAAGAAGGAGAAGGAGGAGAAGAAGAAGAAGAAGCAGAAGAAAAAGAGGAAGAAGAAGAAGAAGAAGAAACAGCTCGTGCCACCGATCCTCCACGAAGATGGAGCAGCACGACATAGCGAAACGCTTCCCCTGTGGGGGCTCGATCCGCCTCGAACTCCCCGCGCACCCCAAATGGTCCAGGGAGTAACTTTACGTCGGACATGTCCCCCTACAGTCGGATTTTGAACGGGAAATAAAAATTGATCAGAAAGATACTCCCAACTGGTCAACAACAAAAAAGACAAACACATCGTCCCCAGACTATTTCTGTGCTATTGTTGGATATTTCTGTGCTATCGGCGCAAACGACTTGTCCTCACCCATCCGTGGCACTCCAGAACGTGCCCCGGATCGGGCACAGAAGCCCTCCAAGAGATTACGAGGTGTTCCCGAGAGGTCGCGGTCCTTGGGACGTTGACAGCGAAGGCCAGAGAGATCCTCAACGCTCCCCAGACTGAAGAGCATCGGTGACGGACCATTCAGCATACACGTCGTTTAGTTCTAATCGTGCTCAATTCTAATGGTGCTCGTTTCGAATTGTTCCTGGCCCCCTAGTGGCCAGGAAGAGGCCCAGGATAGCACAATTAGAAATGAGAGGATCTTGGCCCCCAGAGAAAATCAAAGAACATTCGGATACTTAGGAATGAACAATGTGTAAGCTTAGCAATGCCCTTGGATGCGACGCCACCATCCCCGGTAAGCCCGATCGCCTCGAAGCTGACACAATGAGTACCCGATGAGCCCACGGCCACTCGAGTAGCGACAAAAAGGGAAACCTTGACCTCAAGGTCATGTTCGTGTGGCCCAGCAGGGCAGCCCCGAGAGGGCCAGGCATCTTCGGGAGAGCTCAGTAATCACATAACGCCCTAGACTGCCCCACTACCCGCGATGGGCGGCCAAGAGGTCCTCCACCAGGAGCGGCGAGACCCTCCAAAGGCCCCAAAGTGAAACGGCAAAAATCATACAACGATGCAGCTAGGCCATACTGCCATGCAGCAGCAGCAGCAGCAGCAGCGTGGCGCTACTTCCTACACGGCACAAAGACGGTTCTTCCGAGGTTGTTCGCGAGAGCATGGCAGAGTCAACGATGCTGCGCTAGCAAGGTGGCGGGGCTTGCAGCATGCAGCTAGGTACTAAACTGGGACCTGGGAGCCAGACAGTCAATGGAAACCATTCAGCGCAAGCGCGTCTTGATGTGGCAATCGTAAACGAATGAAAAACATGCGGACGCACAACTAGGAAAAGGGCTCGGGAGTGGAAGGAGCACTGGGAGGGGTAAAACAGGTGGGGAGATGAGAGCGGGGACGGCGAGGGAGGAGGGAAAACAAAGGGAGCTAAAAGAGGGGAGAGGAGGATAAGTAATAAGGAAGGGGAATGATGGGCGGAGGAAAAGGAGCAGGAGGTGGGCTGAGGAGAGAGGTGGGAGGAGGACAGACCAGACGAGGGAATAGCACAACGAGGGAATCGATTGGAAAGCCTCACAACAGAAATCCTTTGGACAGCGCCACAATGGAATTCAACTGGAAAGCCTGACAGCAGGAATCTCTTGGAAACCACCACAGACGGATTGCATCGGAAAGCGTCACAACAGAAACCCCTTGGACAGCGCCACAACAAGATTCTAGTGGGAAGCATCACGGCAGGAATCCCCCGGAAAGCACCAAAAAAGGATTCCATTGGAAAGACTCACAATCGGAATCCTTTGGAGAACGCCACATAGGGATTCTACTGGAAAGCCTGACAACAGGAATCCCTTGGAAAGCGCCACAAAGAGATTCCATGAAAAACCTCACAGTCGGAATCCTTTGGGCAGCGCCACATAGGGATTCCGCTGGAAAGCCTGACAACAGGACTCCCTTGGAAAGCCTCACAGCGGGAATCTTCTGGAAAACGCCACATAGGAATTGGATGGGAAAACCTCACAGCAGGAATCCAGTGGAAAACACAAGAGGGGATTGGATTGTGAAGCGTCATGACCGGAATCTTCTGGAAAGCGCGAGAAACGGATTCGATTGGAAAACCTCACAGCAGGGATCCTCCGGAAAGCACCACCAAGGGACTCTATGGGAAAGCCTCACAACAGGAATCGTTTGGAAAGCACAACAACAAATTCTATTGGAACCCCTCACAATCGGAATCTTTTGGAAAGCGCCACAAAAGGATTTCATTGGAAAGCCTCACAGCAGAAATCCCTTGGAAAGCGCCACAAACGAACTTCGATTGGAAAACCTCACAATCGGAATCCTTTGGAAAGCGCCACAAAGGGATCCCATTGAAAGCCTCACAGCAGGAATCCTTTGGACAGCGCCACAAAAGGATTCCATTCGAAAGCCTCACAACAGAAATTTCTTGGAAAGCGCCTCAAAGGGATTCGAAAGGAAAGCCTCACAATCGGAATGCGTTGGAAGGCGCCACAAAGGGACCCCATTGGAAAACCTCATAGCAGGAATCCTTCGGACAGCGCCACAATTGGAAAGCCTCACAATCGGAATCCCTTGGAAAGCGCCACATCAGGATTCCATTGGAAAGCCTCACAACAGAAATCCCTGGGAAAGCGCCACAAACAGATTCTGCTGGAAAGCCTCACAATCGGAATCCTTTGGAAAGCGCCACAAAGGGATTCCATCGGAAAGCCTCACAGCAGGAATCCTGTCACAAAGGGGTTCTATAGGAAAGACTCACAGCAGGGATCCTCTGGAAAGCACCACGAAGGGATTCTACTGGAAAGCCTCACAACAGGAATCCTTTGGAAAGCGCCACAAAGGGATTTTATGGGAAAGCCTCACAGCAGGAATCCTCCGGGAACCACCACAAAGGAATTCTATTGGAACACCTCACAACATGAGTCATTTGGAAGGCGCCACAAACGAATTCAATTCGAAAGCCTCACAATCGGAATCCTTTGGAAAAGCCACGAAGCCGCCATTGCGTACATGTTAAAAACGGCCAAACCGCCCAGAGCTGCATTGGGTCTGCTTCGGGCGGAGGTGGAGAACGGAGGAGGAGCAGCACGAGGGGGATGAGGGAGGAGGACGGGGTCCTTCACCTCATCTTCCCCACAGGTCTCCTGTCTCTGCACCTCTTCCACCTCCACCTTTTTCCCTGTCCTCCTCATTTGGGAGAAATAAGAATAAACACTGCTACCAGTGCTCACCGGACAACTCCCGTTGTGCGCTCTGACCCGAATTTCGAGACGAATCCAGCTGTGGTGGCGAGGGCCCCGC
Source organism: Prorocentrum cordatum (assembly GCA_963575745.1). NCBI lineage: Eukaryota > Dinophyceae > Prorocentrales > Prorocentraceae > Prorocentrum > Prorocentrum cordatum. The sequence goes on along the minus strand of CAUYUJ010000070.1, from coordinate 323,329 downwards.
CAGGAGGCTCAACAGGATCGACCCACGAACCTGGTAGGGAATATAGAAATGTGCGGCATGGCAGCGGTTTCAAGACACCTGATTGGGCGACGAGCAATTGCAATGCTGAGCGTATCGATCATGATGTGCCGTGCCACGGGCTGTGCTGTGCTGCGCCGTGCTGAACTGCGATGTGCCATGCCGCGATTGTGCTCTATGGCGTTGTGGATCGAGTCCTCCTTTGCATCCGGGGCCTGACGAACTGATCTGGATCTGAAGCTCGATCTGCCTGAGCAAGCAGTTGCTGCCCCAGAGCTGTTTGACAGGGGACATGCCAGGAGGACGCGCCGCGGACCGTCCCAAGGGACGCGCCAGGCGACGTGCCAGGGGACGTGCCATGGGGACGCACCGCGGGACGTGCCAAGGGGACGCGCTACGGAACGTGCTGGGGACAAGCGTTTCGCTTTAGACATCCTGCCCAAATCCTCATGCTAGACATCCGGATGGGCGACCTGGACGCGTGGAAACAAACGTTTCGCTCAACACATCATCAACACATTATGATACTAGACATCCGCCTGGGCGAACTAGACATGTGAAAACAAGTGGTTCGCTCGAGATATCCTCAAACCATCTTCCTATTAGACGTCCGCCTGGGTGACCTGGGCACGTGAAAACAAGCGTTTCGCTCGAGACATTCTCAAAACGATGCTAGATCCGCCTGGGTGACCTGGACACGTGAAAACAAACGTCTCGCTCGAGACATCCTCAACACATCTTCATGTTAGAGATCCGCCTGGGCGACCTGGACACGTGAGAACAAGCGCCTCGCTCACGACATTCTCAACACATCCTCATGCTAGACATCCGCCTGGGCAACCTGGACACGTGCAAAAAAGCATGTCGCCTGAGATTTCCTCAACAAATCCTCATGCTGACATCCGCCTGGGCGACCTGGACGCGTGAAAACAAGCGTCTCGCTCGAGACATCGTCAACAAATCCTCGTGCTAGCCATCTGCCTGGGCAACCTGGACGCGTGAAACCAAGCATCTCGCTTGAGACATCCTCAAGACCTGGGCACGTGAAAACAAGCATCTCACTTGAGAGATTCTCTGCATTCTGGTCCCCAGGAGAGAACAATCTATGCACACAAGACACATGTGTCGCCAGAGACATTCTCAATAATTTCTGCAAACAAGCGTTTCGCTCGGGACATTCTCATCTCAAATCTTAATTCGCCGGCCCACCCTTTCTTTGTTATGTATCGCAAGAGAAAGTTGCCGGCCCACCTCAAGTCGATTCCAGGGGTAAACCCCTGAAATAGAACTCTGGGCCTATGCCCTGTCCGGGAACAGTAAACGGGAAGACAGGCAAGACGGGCGGAGAAACCCCCAGGGGGCAAGGTAACCATGTCCCCAATCCCTGGGGGGGTGGGAGGGAGAAGGGAGGATCAGGAGGTCCTCCCCCTCCTTCTCCTCCTTCTCCTCCTCCTCCTCCTCTTCCTCCCCCTCCTCTTCCCCCCCCCTCCTCCCCCTTCCTCCCCCCCTGAGATCCGACGGCGCGAGCGAAAATGAAACACCTGAAGGAATCACGACCAAAATCCTGGACCCCATCTTTGTCACCATCTTTCGAGCCCGATCGATCTGCTAGGGTCCTGGGGCCCGTTACCAGGCGAAGACGCCCGGCTCGGAAAAAATGCGACGCCATGCTCTCAGGGTCCTCCTCCTCCTCCTCCTCCTCCGCCTCCTCCCTCCTCCTCTCCTCCTCCGCCCTCCCCTCCTCCTCCTCCTCGCTCCTCCTCCTCCTCCTCCTCCTCCCTCCTCCTCCTCCTCTCTCCTCCTCCTCCTCCTCCTCCCTCCTCCTCCTCCTCCTCCTCCTCCTCCCCCTCCCCGGCGAGCCCTCCCCTCCTCCCTCGGAGGGCCGTTGCGGAGCGCGGCGCCGGCGAGGGGCGCCAGCAGCAGGGCGCGCGCGGCCAGGCCCAGCATTGTGCCCGGCGGCCGCGGCCGCGGCGCCGCGTGCGCGCGCTTGCTTGCCGCCCTCGTGCGGGGTGGCCGGGGGCTACGATCTCGGCAGAGCTCGAGAGGTCACGAGGGGGGAAAAGCGGCGCGCGCTTGTACAGTCGGACCGACCAGGTCGGAAGGAGGGTAATGAAGAGGAGGATGGGAAGAGGAAGAGGAGGGAAATAATCATGATAAAGAGGAGGGAGCCAGAAGGAGGGAGAAGGAGGACTGAGGAGGAGCGAGGACGAAGCGGTGCTCGGGCTCCCGACCAGGTCGGAAGTCGTTGGGTTGCTGTGGCGCCCGAGACGACCCACGATGCTGCGAGGCGGCGAAATGCACCACTGCACCCCAGCCACCCCGGCCACGCCACGGTGGGGCGGGAGCTCCGGCCCACCCGCCGCACCCCGCGGAACCAGCAGTGCACTCTGCAGGATCCGCGCCGGGGAGACAGCGACCCGTGGCCATGTCCAGCAGCTACAGTCGACCTACAGTCGGGGCGTTGACCTAAGGAACGAGGCCCCTTTTTTCCATAAGTTAAACTTCGATTCCCTATCGAGAACATCGGAAAACCTGAGGCAAGCTGTGAAACACTTACGCCCCTCCCCAACGAAAAGGGTTCCTTCTTCAGGGCCCCGACTGTAGGCCAGAAGAACATCCCTCAAGAACATGAGACCGTCCGTCGGCCAAAGCAAACAGCACATACAAGGGTGCCATCTCCAGGATGCACAGGGACATCCAACAACCACGAAGAACACCAGGGTGCCCTTCCCGAACCGACCTCGACCTTATACCTCGGCCTGTGTGTAGGTCTGCAGGGCACGTGACAGGGACAAACGGCCGGGGCCCGCCCGCCCAACCTCCTCCGGCCCTGGCCAATTTTCCCTTCGCGGCCTGGCCCTGGATGGGCACCTCTCGCCAAGCATGCTCCACCCGGTGATGGGCCCATTTTCAACCACCACTACCATATGTAGGAGAGGGAGGAGAAGGAGGAGAAGGAGAAGGAGGAGGAGGAGGAGGAGAAGGAAGAGGAGAAGGAGAAGGCGGAGGAGGAGGCGGAGGAGGAGGAGGAGGAGGAGGAGGAGGAGGAGGAAGAGGAGGAGGAGGAGGAGGAGGAAGAGGACTCCCTCGTCCTCCCTTCTCCCCCGTCCTGCATATGGTAGCGGTGGTGGAACATTTGCCCATCACCCGGGACTCCTCCCTGGGGGGGGGGGGGTACCTCGACGGGGAGGCGGCACGGGCAGCAGCGTGGTGCGACCTCGGCATAAACCCCTCGGGCGCGGGGCGCCCACGAGGCTGCACGGGCGAGCACGCGGCGAAAAGCTGGAGCACCCAGCAAGCGACTGGAGCAACAAGAGCAAGAACCCCCAAGTGAACGTGTTCTTCTTCGGCGTTTCGACATTGGGCAGAAGGGCGGGAGGAGGAGGAGGAGGAGGAGGAGGAGGAGGAGGAGGAGGAGCTGGAGGAGGAGGAGGAGGAGGAGGAGGAGGAGGAGGAGGAGGAACATCTTTCGTGCGCCTTGTGGGCCTGCGGTGGCAGCATGTGGTCCGGCTAGGGGGCGCCGCATGGGGCCACTTCCCTGCCGTCCTCGATCCCGCTGGGGGGAGGGGGGGGGTCTGGCTCCGGACCTCTGCTTAGCGCCACTGCTTGCAACAGTGCGTCCGATGGGGGGAGACCCCACCCGCTGGAGGCAGGCGCCGAACACAGCCAAGATCTACTCCATGGGGGGGGAGGGGGGCGTGCGAGGGCCCGTGCCGATCGGCAAGACAACGAATGAGAAAACGATCACTGCGTGAAAGCACTGTTTGGGGAATCCTGGGACAGCCAAAATCTGCTCCATGGGGGGGGGCAAGGAGAACGGGAGGGTGCGATAACCCCCGCCGACCGGCAAACCAGTGACGAAGGAAACGACCATTGCGTGAGTGAAACCACTGTGGGGGATCCTGGGGCAGCCAAGATCTGCTCCATGGGGGGGGGGGGGCGGGGACAACGGGAAAGTGCGAGAACCCTCGCCGACCGGCAAACCGGTGACGAAGGAAACGACCACTGCGTGAGTGCAAGCACTGTTGGGGGGAATCCTGGGGCAGCCAAGATCTGCTCCATGGGGGGGGGGGCGGGGACAACGGGAAAATGCGAGAACCCCCGCGGACCGGCAAACCAGTGACGAAGGAAACGACCACTGCGTGAGTGAAAGCACTGCTTGGGGGAATCCTGGGGCAGCCAAGATCTGCTCCATGGGGGGGGGGGGGGGACAACGGGGGCGTGCGAGGGCCCCCGCCGATCCGATCGGCAGACCAGTGACGAAGAACACGACCGCTGCGCAGGCGAGAGCACCGCGCTTGGGGAGTTCTGGGGGCACCTCCCCTGCCGAGACGTGCGCTTCCTGTGGCCAAACGCAGGAGCGACCCTCGCCGCGGATTTAAAAAAACAGCACAAAAGACCGAGGGGCACACAAACAAATAGGCACACGTCCCATGACTCCGCATATAATTGTACGTACTTCCTGGTCTTCGTCTTCCCCCTTTTCCGGGTCTTCCCATCTGTTCCCCATCTTTCCCCTGGGATCGATGATCCTCTGTGACTGTGCGGGTAAGAGTGACCTCTGGTGCGCGGCTTTCTGGGGGCCGCGGGGGGGCCAGACACAGGCGCGCAGGGCGCTGCTATCGCGTCGCGCTCGGCGATCGGGGGGCCCCACTGGGTCCGCACCAGAGGTCACTCCGGCGCAAGGTCACTCTTACGTCTATAAAACAGAGCTAGGATCGGGATAAATCGCTCCAGAGCGTTCCGGAGCGCTCTCAGAGCGTTCCGGAACGCTCTGGAGCGGCCGCGGCGCCCGATACATCCTCCAAACCCGCCGATTCTCAAAGATTTCGAGTTATCCCGATCCGATTTTGTCCCGATCTTCGCGTCGTTTTAGTCTAGTCGTACGTCTAGTCGATTCCTGGGCTGCCCCGAGGCTTCTGCGGGCCTCCCCCCGGACCGGCTGCGCGCCCAGTGCGAGGAGGAGGAGGAGGAGGAGGAGGAGGAGGAGAACGAGGAGGAGGAGGAGGAGGAGGAGGAGGAGGAGGAGGAGGAGAGGAGGAGGAGGAGGAGGAGGAGGAGGAGGAGGAGGAGGAGGAGGAGGAGGAGGAGGGGAGGAGGAGGGGAGGAGGAGGAGGAGGAGGAGGAGGAGGAGGGAGGCTTGCGGGGGGGCCACCTGCTGGCGGGCCCGCGCCCTCCGCGGCGCGCCCGCCGCTTCTCGAGGCGACCGCCGCAGCCGCTCGCGGGCACCGCGCGGGTCGCCCGCTCGATCGGATCGCGGGCGCCCCCCCCTAAAACGACGCGAAGCTCAGGACAAAATCGGATCGGGATAACTCGAAATCTCTGAGAATCGGCGGGTTTGGAGGATGTATTGGGCGCCGCGGGCGCCCAGAGCGTTCCGGAACGCTCTGAGAGCGCTCCGGAACGCTCTGGAGCGATTTATCCCGATCCTAGCCCTGTTTGACCCCCCCCCCCAAGATGCTGCAATGGTGCCCTCCCGTCCCGCCAGGCGTTACCTCCCACCGCGGGGCGCGCCCCCTTTGAAAGACTACGGGGCAAGGGGGAGGAGGAGGAGGAGGAGGAGGAGGAGGAGGAGGAGGAGGAGGAGGAGGAGGAGGAGGAGAAGGAGGAGGAGGAGGAGGAGGAGGTGAATTGGGGCAACAGCACAGCTTCTTCGAGGCACTCGTCGTCGAGCCCCAGCTGCGCCGCGGGGCGCCGGGCCCACGAGCAACTTTCGGCATGTCCGAAGACGCATGGGGCCTGCCGCATGCTCGGGACCACCACCCTTCGGGAAGGGTCACGATGACACCGTCTGGGGCATGCCAGCCCCGAGGGCTGGGCATGTCTATGAAAGCTATGGGAGGGAGAGGGGAAGACTCAGGGAGAGAAGAAGAGAAACAGAAAGAGAGAGAGAGAGAGAGAAAGAGGCATCTGGTCTGAAGGGATCCAGACATATACACACACACGCGCACATGTTTATATATACGCATCAAGAAAAAAAGAGACCCTGAACCAAAGACTGTGCCATCTCTTGGGGCATTAACTCTTACTTCCGACGCCTGCCACCGAACTTCCACCGGCGAAACCGCCCCCGTCTTACTTCCGCAATCGTCATCCGCCTTTCGCCCATGACAAAACGGCAACGCCTTCGATACTCGAATACGAGGTTTTTTTCTTGCATGTCTAATATACGGATATATATGTATATATATATATATATCAGTATAGTTATATATGTGTATATATATACACATGGATTTTTATATCAAAAAACAAGAAAGGTAACGAGAGAGAGAGAACTAAGAGAAAATGAAAGAGAGCGATAATGAAACAAACGTGGAATGACTACATGAAGACAGGGAAAGACAAAGAACGAGAGCGAGAGAGAGAGAGAGAGAGCGAGAAAACGAACGAGAAAGAAAAACATATAGACACATGAGCAAAACAAGCACGGAGCACAACCAACGACCCAGTGTTAGCTGAATGCTCCACGAATGGGCGATGATGGGGGCAGAGAAAAGCAGACCAATCCCTGCCCTTCTCTGACCTAATCCGTTGATTTCCAGCCTTCCCTGGCGGCCATACCGCGACCAGCTACGGCGACGAAAACCTGCAATTCCACCAAGACGCATCAAACCATGTTGCACGCTCTCTTGGGGGCGAATCCTCTACTTCCGCCGGCTTCCGCCGCACTGCCAAAAGCTTCTGCCGACGGAGCCGGCTTCGTTGTACTTTGGCCGCCTTCCGCCGACCTTCCGCCGCCTTCCGTCGCCTTCCGCCGACCTTCCGCGGCGCCCCGCCGAGGAAAAGAAGATGCCAACCCCATCGATCCTCGAAGATGAGGCCCGTTTGTGGAACGCTCCACATGTCGAGGATTGCTAAAAGGTGTGCCCCCGGCGTCTTGCCCCAGCTTGAAAGTCAGGGGCCCCCTGGGCCTCGCGAGGCACGCTCTGGAGGGCGTGGGGGACTCCTTGGAAATCCTGGGGGCACCCTGGGCCAGGGGCACCTCCAGCAACTCGGGAGCGGCCAAGAGGGGGGTGTCCAAGAGGGGGGGGTGCAAACCATAACCGGCGGCACGTGCGCGGCCCAGCGGGGGGACGCAGGGACGCAATGAAATGAGAAGAGGCGCCATGAAATCTGGGGGGAAATATCATGGCCCCCGCCATGACATCCACCCCCCCCTTAACCCCAGGAAGCATTTAAGAACCCCCCCGGCGATATCGTAGCACCGCATTTTTTATTCGATATTCCGAAGGGCCGAAATAACCGAACGATAGCTGTAGCACCCGGACACGATGATGATGATGATGATGATGATGATGATGATGATGATGATGATGATGATGATGATGATGATGATGATGATGATGATGCGGATATGGATGATGGTGCGGAAGGATCGATTGCGGAAGGGGGGGGGGGGGGCGTTCTTGAATGCTTCCTGGGGTTAGTCATCACCCCCCTCTTTGCCGCCCCCGAGCAACGCTCGAATCAGCGGGGGGGGCCTCTGCTGTCCCGAAGCCCAGCACCTCCCGGGGCGTTGCGTGCCCTGCGGGCGCGCCTTGCCGTCCCGCGGCCGCCCCCCTTCGCTCCTGCCCCTCCTGCCCCTGCGTGCGCGGCTCGCTGCCGGCGCGCCCCCGCCGATTGCCGACTGCCTGCTGCACCCAGCTCGCCGCGGATGTTAAAAAATATTAAAAAACACAAACAAAACCCCCCCAAAAAAACGACCGAGGGGCACACAAACAAATAGGCACACGCCCCATGACTCCGCATAGTTTTGTGCGTATTTTTCCTGGTCGCCGTCTTCCCCCCCTCTTTTCCGGGTCTTCCCACATGCTCCCCCTCATTTTCTCTCGGGATCGGTGATTCTTTGTTGAAGAGGCCCTGGGACACACAAATAAATACACACAAATAAACAGATCCCCCATATTTTCCCATATTTTCTTGGTTTTGGTCTTCCCGCCCAATTCCCATATTTTCCCATATTTTCTTTGGAATCGAGGATTAATTGTGTCTGTGTGTTTTTTTCCCCTCCTGATTTGTGACTGTGCGTGTTTTCCACGCCGGCGAGACCCGGGCCGCAGGCGGCGCCAGCGAGCGCACGAGGACCCCCCACGGGGCGAGAAGACCGGGCCACCCACAGCCAGCGCAGGGCGCGCCCACGAGGCGCGCCGACGGGCGGGCCACGGGCCCAAAATTGGGGAACCCGCGCAACGACTTGCTTGAAGGGGAACTGGGACACACAAATAAATACACACAAATAAAATTATTCCCCCATATTTTCCCATATTTTCCGGGTTTTTGTCTTCCCCCCCACTTCCCATATTTTCCCGTATTTTCTGGGGAATCGAGGATTCATTGTGTCTGTGTGTTTTTTCCCCTCCTGATTGTTGGCGGTGAGCAGAAGGGGGATGGGGGGAGGGGGGAGGGCTTCTTTGAAGGAGGCTGCTTCTTGGAAGGCGCTGGCCTTACACCTATAGATCAGGCCCGCGCCTTCCAAGAGTCAGCCTCCTTCGAAGAAGCCCTCCCCCCTCCCCCTGCTCCCCTTCTGAGCGTGGCTGAACTTGGCAAGCGAAGCAATAACTCTTTGTGCACAACGCTGCTCTGGCTGACCAGCGCCGCCGCCGAAGTGTCCGCATCCTCGTCGCGGGTGGCCGTTCTCTTCAGGCCCTCGGCCAGGCCCGTCTGCCTGTGGTGTCGCCCTCTTTCCTCCTCCCCCCCTCCTCCTCCCGCTCGGCGCGCACAGGAGGGTAGACAACGCGAGCGGGGTGGCCTTTCTAAGAGGGCGGGGTGCTTCTTAGAAGGCGGTGGCCTCCCAACGACGAAGACCTCGACGACCTCCGCCAGCACTGCCAGATCGGATCGGATCGGAAACGGATCGGATCGCCAACGGCTCGTCCCGAATCGAAGCGAAAGCGAATCGCTGCGCCAAGCGCCCGGAGGTCTCGGCTGGTGCCGGTGAACATCCGACCGAATCGAATATCGAATCGGAATCGCGGCCCCGGCCGGCGAATCGAAGCGCACCGCGTCGCATCGAAGGCGGCCCTGCCTGCCCCAGCCCACCCCTCCTGGTACGGGTGCTCCTCCGACAGCTCCGGCTCGCTCCCCTGCAGCTCGCCGGCCAGCGGAGTCCGCGGGCCCGCCGGGGCCCGCGCGAAGAGCAGCGGCGGCGGCGGCCCGGCTGGCGCGCCGCGCCCCTGGGCAGTACGAGGGGAGGGGCTCAGATCTCGGACGTCGTGACTCCCCCCCGCCCACTGTGTGACGGGTTCCTGAGGTTTTCGGAACCCGCAGCATGGTGGGCAGATGGCAAGGTTTTCTTGGCTCAGGGTCTTAAGCCCTGGGCCAAGAGTGGTCGACTCACGAACCCTGAAAAGGATGCACAACTGCGGAGCCTGGAGACGCGTCCAGGCACCTCAAGTGGGCGATGGGCAGTTGCAGTGCTGGAGATATCAATGATGGTGCTTCTGTGCCATGGAACGTGCCAGTGGACGTGCCAGGGGACGTGCCAGGGGACTCGCCGCGCGGTGTGCCAGGGGTTGCGCCACGGGACGTGCCAGGGGACGTGCCCGGGGAAGTGCCAGTGGACGTGCCAGGGGACGTGCCAGGGGACTCGCCGCGCGGTGTGCCAGGGGTCGCGCCACGGGACGTGCCAGGGGACGTGCCAGGGGAAGTGTCAGGGGACGCGCCAGGGGACGTGCCAGGGGACTCGCAACGCGGTGTGCCAGGGGTCGCGCCACGGGACGTGCCAGGGGACGTGCCAGGGGACGTGCCAGGGGACGCGCCGCGTGACGTGCCCCTGGGAGGCGCCAGGGAAAGGGCCCGAGAGCCACGATCCCTGGTGAATCACGCTGAGGATCCCTCGTAAACTACACTTCATTCGTGCTCCCAGGGTCGCGTTCCTTCGCTCATTTTACGAGAGTCACGCTTTCAGGGCCACGATTAGCTGAAAATTACACTGCGTCACGCGTTCAGGGCCACGATGCCCAATCCTTGTAAATCACACGGTGTCCGCGCCCCCAGAGAGCAGCATCCCTGGTAAATTACGCCGTACCCTTCCACCCAAGGCTACGATCCCTAGTAAATTACACTGCGCCCGCGCTTCCAGGGCCAGGATCCATCGTAAATTATGCGGCGTCCGCCCACCCAGGCCAACGTTCCGTTGTGAATGACGGTGCGACCACACTCCCAGAACGACTTGGGTATCCTGGGGCTCCCATGCCCCTCGAGTTCTGCAAAACAAGCGTTTCGTTCGAGACATCCTCGAGAGTTTTGCGCGCAGGACGCGCCGTCCTCGAGCGGACACGCACAAAGTCAACATGCTTCAATTTTGTGTACAATTTCAGAGTCTCCGGACGTTGTTATTTAGCAAGGACTCTGAACAAAACGCTCCGCACCGGTTTTTGAACTAAGGAAAACGGGGGTCTGCGGATTCCTTCAGGCATCGTCAATCGGGAGCACCACTTTCCTCGAGCGGGCACGCGCGGAACGATTTGTCCCGGGACCCCATCTCGTTTTCTTTGAATCGGGCGGAAATGAGCTGGCCCTCTTCAGGTATGGCGCGGGGGGACGAGGTTGACCCACTGACAGGAAACCCTGGGCCAGTGCCCTTTCAGGGAGAAACCTGGCCGTCGCCTGCGAGGCTGATTTCTACCCCTGCCGGCTTCCGTCCGCCGTCCGCCCGCCTCCGCTGGCGGAGGCCCCCCTCGTTTCACCTCCGCCGCCTTCCGCGGGGCAAGAGGTGGCAGCCCCTTCGACCCTTGAAGGCGAGACGTCCCTGGAACGCCTCACATACGGTGGGGACTGCTTACTCTCAGGCCAGGCCTCGTTCTGCCTCCGCCGCCTTCCGCGGGGCCAGAGGTGGCAGCCCCTTCGACCCTTGAAGGCGAGACGTCTCTGGGACGCCTCACATACGGTGGGGATTGCTTACTCTCAGGCCAGGCACGTCCCCCCGCCTCGTTTCACCTCCGCCGCCTTCCGCGGGGCAGGAGGTGGCAGCCCCTTCGACCCTTGAAGGCGAGACGTCTCTGGGACGCCTCACATACGGTGGGGATTGCTTACTCTTAGGTCGGGCATGTCCCCCTGCAGGCGGATCTGGACGGAAAAATATGCAACATAAATATGGAACCAATTGCCAAAAATACTCAGCACATCGTCCATGAAATCTGTTGTAACTATTTGGGGATCTTCCCCCTGTAGAGGGACACGCCCGACTCAAGCTGATCCCAAATGTCACACGAAAAGTGGGGGATCGTGTGTGGGGGATGGGGTCTGATCTGGGCTGCCCTGGAGGGTTCCAGAGGGGCTCCTGGGCAACAAAAAGGCCACTCTCTCGTGGCTGGTCTGGGGGGTGGCTCTGGAACGGCTCGCCTGGGAGGGCTGCGACCCCCTGGTTACGAATTTTGGACTTGAAGTGGCCCAGGGACACACAAATACATATAGACACAGATAACAGGATGCCCAATCTTCCCCAATACTTTTTGGGTTTCTGTCTTCCCTCCCACTTCCCATATTGTCCCATATCTTCCCCGGAGTCGACGATTCATTGTGTCTGTGTGTTTTTTCCTCTCCTGTGGAATGACGTATTGCCGCGGCGGCGCCCCCCCCCCCTGGGACACGCCATGCCCCGTCGGCGGATAATGCCGTGCCGCTCGGCTCTGCGCGGCGGGAGGCGGGGAACTGCGCGTGGCGCCGACGCCCAGGGACCCAAGGAAGTGGACACTCCGGACTTCGTAGTGAGCGGGAGGGGGTCGCCCCCCCCCCCCCCCCGAGACGAGCAGGCATAGCCCCCCCCCCCCTCAGACCAGCCACAAAGGGGCGGCCTCGTGCCCAGGCGCTCCGAGTCTCGCAGACGCTCTGTCTCCCGCCCGCGTGACTTCCGCAGGTCAAGGTGGGCCCCGGATGGGCCAAACGGGGCCTCAAGGGGCCCCCAAGACGGTCCAGGAAGGCGCCGAGTGGCCCAAAGAGCGCTCCAACATGTCCCAGATAGCCTGCAGACGACTTATGAGGCCCCAAGACGCCGGGCTCCAAAAGACAGCCAAAGCGGGCCCCAAGATGCCCGAATCATGTATCGTCGTACGGTTTGTCAGCGATCTTGGCGTTCTCGCCTTGTCGGGCGTCGACGCTCCAAGACGGCCACAAAGGCCCCCAAGTCCACCCCCAGACGGCCCTAGAGGCACCCAAGAGGAACCCCACGCAGCCCCAGAGGGCCCCAAGAGGGCCTACGAGGCCCCCAAGACGGCGCCACCAGGGCAGAAGACAAGGGAGGGAGGGCAACGAGGCAGGGCGGAGGTGTGGACGAGGCAGCGAGGAGGCATCGGTCCCCCTACTCCTCTTACCTCCTCCTCCTTCTCCCCTGCCCTCCTTCCCCTCCCCCCACCTCCTCTTCCTTTCTCCTCCCCTCCTCTTCCTGCTCATCTTCCTTTCTCATTCCCAACCCCTCGTCTTCATCCTCCTCCTCGTCCTCCTCGCTTCTCCTACCCCTCGTTCCCCCGCCCCCATCCCAGCCCCTGCCCAGACCTCGAGGTTCCTTAGGTCCTGAGTTCCTCAGACACCTCGAGGTCTGGAGTTTCGATCCTAAGGATTAGGATCGAAACCTACATATCGATGTGATTCAATGTTTTGGGGGGTCTCTGGGAGGATTTGCGTCGCGGCGGCTGGATCCGCTTCGATCTTCCAGGGAGAAGGACGAAGGAGGCAGGCGGCAGGGCAGGTGGTGGGTGGGCGGGCGCGGGGGTACCTGGAGGCCTCTGTTTACCTCTAGAGACCATCTGGTGACATCCTCCTCCTCCTCCTCCTCCTCCTCCTCCTTCTCCTTCTCCTCCACCTCCTCCTCCGATTCCTCCATTCCCTCCCCATCATCTCCCTCCTCCTCCTCCCTCCTCCTCCTCCTCCTCCTCCTCCTCCTCCTCCCCCTCCTCCTGTCAGGAGGACGCCAACTCTACACTATCGTTGACAGGCCAACCCTGGGATCGGGATCGGCGTACGCGCCCCCCTAGCAGGACCTGCAGGGCGCATCAACCGATCCTGGGCCCAGGGTGGCCCTGGTCGAGGTCGGTGTACTGGTGGCATCCCTCGATTGTCCGTCCGCCCTTCCAGTCCCCTTCCACGTACAGTGGAGGCAGTCCACAAGAAACCTCCACAAGAAACCCATCCCTGCCAGGACGTCCAATGATTTTTGGTGGGAAACGTCACGCCTTTCATAGCGCAAACATAAAAACCCAAGAAACCAAGGGAACCCTGGAGGCAAGCAGGGTGCTTCTTGGCATGGGCCTCCACAGTAAACAAGGCGGGCAGTTACGATGAACCCCGCAGTAGGAGAGGCAACACGGCTGGCCTGTGCCTCCAGCGCGCGATACTCCGGCGACCTCGTGTCCAGGACGCTGACTCCTGGGACGCCCCTGCCCTCGGATCCCCCACGATCACACCCCATCGGATCATTCGCACGGTGCCTGAAGAGCCTGAGCATTGGCAAACCTGGCACTCGGGCCTCCAGGTCCAAGTTCGCTGTCGCCGCCCATCACGTGACTCGGACTGGGGGAATTCTGATGTTGCTCCTGCACCCCCATTCGAGCCAAGAAACGTGCACCCTTCAGGACCCCTTTCGGGCCACTCTCCTGCAGTCCTCGGCCCCCCGTTCTGTACCCCCCGCTGGTTGCCGAGCGCGCAGCCTCCCTCCCCGCACTCCTCCCGCACATCCTCCGCCGCGCCCCGCCGGCTCCGCCAACCCCTCCTCCGGGGACGCGATGCCTGCGCCCCACCCTCATACACAAGCTGGTGCGGCACAAGACCGTGGACCGGACCACTGCGTACACAAAGAGGACATGCCCCCGGTGGCACGGCTCTTGCACACCACCCCCGCACAGAAGCTGCTCTGGAGCAAGGTGCTTGCGCGGTGGCAGTGGCCAAAAATCGGGCCACGATCCTCCGCACTACTCCCCTGCAGCTCCTCGCCAGGATCTCCCGCAGGCGGATCCCTGGATCGAAAAGCCCCCGCCCCCAGACCGTGCGGCGCGGAGAGGCGCCCCCACCTTCTGGGCCCCCGCTCGCTCGCGCGCCCGCCCGCTCCGGTGCCTCTGCCCCTGTCCTCCCCGCCCCTCCCTCCCTCGAGGACCGAGGGGGAAGGACACAGGGGGCCACATGCGGACCCTACCCCCTCCCCCTCAGAAGTCGTGGTGGGCAGGGGGTAGGGTTCGCATTTGGCCCCCTACGACGGAGATGCTCCCTCGGCTTCGGCGTGCAAGTCCAAGGGCCCGTCGCGGGCCGGGGGACCGTCAGAGATTGAGCTGCTGTGAGGAGCGGTCAGGACGGGCCCCTTGGAGGGGCCTGCGGGGAAACCAGGGGGTTGCCGATGCCGCTGCTCCCTGGACCTATCCTGGGGCGCGTTCTCATTCGGATTTTGCGGCGCCTCCCGCCTTGGCGACCAGGGTCCCCCAGGAAGCCGAAAGAGGCGACAGAGGCTGAAGAGTGAGCACCTTACCTGTCCCCGCTGTGTGCCTGGGGACTGGCTTTGAGCGGATTCTGGTCGGAACCTGCAGCGCGCTCAAGGGGGCGGGGGGAGGGGGCAAGGCTCCTTAGGAGGAGGCTGCTTCTCGGACGCAGCGGGCCGCACATCTAGTGATAAGGCCCGCGAACGCCTGCGCCTTGTAAGGAACAGGCGTGCTCCTAAGAAGCCTTCCCCCCCAGCCCCACCCCCCTTCTGCGCGTGGCCGACGGTACTCCACTCTCCCTGGCGTCAGGTCGGGCCTGTCCCCCTACAGGGGGACTTTGGGCGAAGAGTAAAAATGCAAAACATACCCCCAAATGCTAAAAACAAAACCATGTTTGAATGTCCCCTGTAGAGTTGTGGATGCCATGACAATGGACACCCTAACAATCCTATCATTGAAGATGTGTTTAAACTGTGTACAACATGCTCTAAACATTGGTGACACATGCTTTTGACATATTTAATACATAGCTGAAACACCTTTTAGACATCTCGAAATTGTTTGGCTGGGCTGCACGCTTCCTCTCCATTAGTCGACTTCCACACCTGTAGAGGGACAGGCCCGACTTAAACTGTGTAAAACATGTTCTAAACATGCGTGACACACGTTTTGACATATCTAAAACATAGCTGAAACACCTTTTAGACATCCTGGAATTATTTGGCTGCACGCTTCCTCTCTCCATTCATCGACTTCCACACCTGTAGAGGGACAGGCCCGACTTCACCCTGGCGAGGCGCTGCGCGGCGCACAGGCAGCCCTCCGAGAGGTGGGCCCCCGCTGGCCTGCACGGGACCCGGCAGGCGAGGCCCGGGGCGGCCCCGGCAGTGCCGCGCCGCCTCCGGCAGTGCCCCCGAGGGCGCCCCTCCTCCTCCTCCTCCTCCTCCTCCTCCTCCTCCTCCTCCTCCTCCTCGTCCTCGTCCTCCTCCTCCTCCTCCTCCTCCGTCCTCTCTCTCTCCTCTCCCCTCCATCGCCTTCTCCTCCTCCTCCTCCTCCTCCTCCTCCTCCTCCTCCTCCTCGGGGTGCCATCCTAGGCCTCCAGCGTACCGCGTTCGTTCCCTCTTGAGGATTTCGAGTTTGGCTCGACTCTCGTCGTGATGCCTCGGTCCGGGCCGACGGACGCTGTTCCGATGCCTCTTCCAGACGCCTCCAGGCCACTCCGGAAAGCTCCCGAAGGGGCGCAGCCGATGGAAGTCGCCTCAGGGCCCACGAAAAGCTTCGAACACATAGACGTCGTTCACTTCTGATCGTGCTCATTTCAAATTGTGCTAGTTTTTCTGATTGTTCCTGGCCCCCTAGCGGCCAGGAAGAGGCCCAGGATAGCGCAACTAGAAATGAAAGGATCTCGGCCCCCAAAAATCAAAAAAAGCAAAAAAGGAAAAATCGAGTACTTAGAAATCAACAGGGTGTAATTACGGAGAAGTTCAATGCCCAAAGATCCTATGTCGTGATTTTTTCAATGCGGGGTCCCCGGAAGTCTCGACCCACTCCCCAGGAACAGTTTTTCACCCGGGCCCTCCCGGCGCCGCAGGCGGCTATGTATCGAAGAATGGGCCCCTCGGTGGAGATGAAACCAGCTGCATGCAGCAAATTTCGCACCCCCCCCTTGCCCAATCCCCCCTTTTCGTCCGGCCCGACTGGCCTCCAGGGGCCCTCGCCGGGCCACGGGGCTGTCAAAGAACCAATCAGGACGCAACGCCGGCACTGGCAAAAAGATCGGGACTGCTGGGACCCGTCTTGGGATAAAGGATACGTCGAAGCTCTGGGATTGAGGCCACCCCGTTGACGAGGCCAGCTGGGACTGACTCCAGGAGCCGTCCGTATGGGAACACGAGCCTTGCTGCCCTCCCGCTTGTCTCTGCTGCCCCCGTGTGGCCTACGGGCAGTGAAGTGGCGCCCATCTCGTCGGCAATCCAGTGCAGCTCTGGGACGCCCTGCACGCACAGGAACTCGCGGAAGGCCTCCTGCCCTCTTCGATATCATCCCGCCACGGTATGCCGCTTACGCGCGCTCCTGTCCGCGTTGCTTCGTCCCTGTCCTCCTTCAACGTGCAAAGACCAATCTCGATACGACCAACGCCCAGAACCTCTATAACAAGTACCGTCATCGTCGTTACCACCGTCGTCATTGCAATCATGACGCCCGGAACAGACACTCATCTCTCCATCCGTCTCTCCCTAGCCCGCTCTCAGGGTGGAGCGGATGAAATCGGGGGCGACCAGGAGGGGGGCGTCCAAGAGGGGGGGGCGCAAATCATGGCCGGCGGCATGTGCGCGGCCCAGGGGGAAGGGGGGGGGGCTGGGGACGTAATGAAATAAGAAGGGGCATCATGACATCTACGGGAATATCATGGCCCCCAGCATGATATCCTCCCCCCCCTACAGTCATCGGCCTGACCTAAGGAACGATAAATAAGGAACCAAGCCCCTTTTTTCCAAGTAGGTCTACGGAGTCCGAAGAAACGGCCGAGCCCCTCATCGGCAAAATGAACCCGCGCGTCCAACATCTGAAGGAACACCAGGGGGACTCGCCGCCAAAAAGATGGCGGAACGCGTGCAAACCCAAGGAACGACCGAGC
>CAUYUJ010000070.1:291268-301268 GCA_963575745.1 Prorocentrum cordatum | reverse complement strand
AATCCTTCCGACACCGAAGGTTTTTGAAGGATCTCGGCATGCGAGCGCGACAACGCGCTCGTGCACTTCGTCCTATTTGTTGCAAGGGCTTCGTGGTAAAAAGTCTTAGGTTAGAACAAACAACATCCCCGCATAATTTTTCAAAAGGGGTATTCAGGGGAACCGATCCCGGCCTCCAGGGGATAATGCAAATTCATATGTAGGATGGACATGTGGTCAGAATCATGTATGATTTACATATCCGAAAGGGGGGCGGATAACGCCGGGGGGGGGGTAGAGTCGATTCTCCTTGTAGAAAGGAAAACTCACCAATGCTCGCAATGAGCTGTCAACTCCAATGCTCGCGCAATCATCCCATCCACGCACCCGCAATTTGGTTTGCAAACCCATGCGCCGGCGATTGCGATGAGTGTTTGGCAATGGCTGGTGCATTTCTGCGGCCGCGCAAGCCTGCGCATGCTCGCGCGCACAGCGACCAGCTAGTGCGGCGCGACCGACGCTGCCGCGTTGGCGCTGACCGCTGGGCACTTCCAGCGGGCACGTCAGTGCGAGTCGGTGACTTGGGCGGGCGTGGTATCATGGCGACGCCGACAACGGCAAGCACAATGACAAGAGTAGCGATAATGGTCACGACGGTGCCGATGACGACGCAAAGCCAATGACGGCACCGATGTTGATCACGCCCGCCGGTAACAATGACGATGTCCTCATGTCGGTGATGAAGGTTTTGGAAGGAGTTCGACATGCGCGCGCGGCCGACGCGCGCGAGTGGCCCGGGTTGTACTATTTGAAACGAATCGTGCCCCCCCCCCCCAGCACGCGCGCAAGGACGATCGGGTGAGCTCGACATGCGGCGCGGAAGGCCCGTTTGGCAGAATGTGGTGGACATGTTGGAAAATCCATGGTTGTCTTATGAAGTCGCAAGAGCGCGTTGCAAAGCCATGTGCTGTTAATATGTGTTTGGGGCAGCACTCGGTTTTGAAATCCTTACTGGGCCGAAGTGTTTGAAGAACTTCGGCACGCGCGCGCGACAAATCGCGCGAGTGCACTTCGTTCGGTTTGTACAAGGGGTTCTTGCGACAGAGCGCGCGCTGGCGCGTTCGAGCGATTTCGACATGCGCGCGCGAGAGGCCCGTGCGGCAGCACGTTATGATTTTTTTGTAAAAAAGTATGGTCGTTTTAAGAATCTGCAAAGTGCGAGCGCCAGCTTTCGTAAAAATCCATGTTGCGTAACCATGTGGTGTTATGTTTCGGCACAATCGATTCTAAAATCCTTACGACCACACGCGCGCGCGACCACGCGCGCGCGCACATCGTCCCATTTGTTATAAGGAATTATTGGAAGCTGACGTTGTTTGATAAACGAGTGTCCGCGTACAGAATTTTCGCAGAGGGGGGAGGGGGGTGTCGATACCGGCATGGCTGTCATGGTACGAATTCATATTTAGGATGGACGTTGGGGCAGCATCATGTGTAAATTGATAATCTGAAGCGGAGGGCGGTTGGATTCGGGGGAGAGGGTAGATCCTGATACTCTTTGAGAAAGGAAGATCCATGTGGTGCTTTCGTGGTGGTGCAACCCATGTGGTGCAATCTTCGTGGTGCAACGCAATGCACAGGACCGCAACACAATGAAACGCACTGCGCTGCAAAGCAATGCGCAGAAATGCAGAACGAGGCACATCAATACAAAGCAATGCGCAGCAATGCAATGCGGTGCACGGCAATGAAAAACGATGCAAAACAATGCAACGCACATATATAAGCCATGCAAAGCAATGCAACACTGTGCAACGCAACTCGAAGCAACTCGGCGACGGCCAGCGACGAGGCGGTCGAACCGACACCGGGGCCCCGCGGCGACGGAGGCGACGGGCGGAAACGCGCCGGCCCGACCGTCACTGGGCCCCAGCTACTTTCGATCACAAATAATGCGGGATGACGATTAATAAAAAATGGGAGAGAACGAACAAAACAAATATTCTGCTATTTCTGCATAATCTGACTGGAAACGAACGATTTAAAAGAATAGTTTTCCAGCCCGCGGGCGGTTTTTCTAATCGTCATCCCGGGCGCCGCCGCGTGAACACGACCCCCGGTCATTTATCAATCGTCATCCTCCATTATGCACCTCTGAGTGTAAGCGCTGTTTGGCGAACATTGCGAAGCGCACGCTGCAGCAAAACTTGGATCATGCGCGGGCGCCCCGCGATCCTTTTGCATTGTTGCTTGTCACGAATATGGGGCTGCCCTGGCACGCGCGGCGCACCTCGCGTGCGTCCGTCGCGAACCTGGCTGGCTTCTGCATCGTTCCCGAGGATTGTCGATGGCGGCCCCTGCCCGTGCTGAGGCCCGGATGCCACTCACTCGGTGGGAGGGCGGGTGGGAGTGAACGTGATGGCCGTCCTTCGCGGTGGGGTAGCTTGATCACTGCTCCCCATCAATAAACACCCCGTCCCCCACCCGACTGGCAGCCAATCCGGACCCATGAGGATCCCCATGACAACATCCCCCCCGCAATCCTCGTGTGAGAAAACAAAATGCGATATGCACTCTGCCTCCCAGCCTGGAGCATGCGCGGGTGCCCCGCGACCCCTTGCACTGGTTTTCGGTATGGACGGCGGGGGTGCCAGCGCATTGCTTGCTGCACGCACGCCATCATCTCCCCACACCCCCGGGCAAAAACACATACAATGTGCACGTTCTAGGGCTCCCAACTTCGCGCTTCGCGCTGCGCGAAGCGCGAAGTGCGAATAACTTCGCGCTCTCGCGCCGCCCCCCCAAAGGGAGAACAGGAGGACGAGGAGGAGGGGGAGAAGGAACGAGGACCGCGAAGCGCGAATAACTTCGCACCCTCGTGGGAGCCCTTGTTCATGCGCGGACGCCCCGTGATCACTTTGCGCTAGTTTCTGACAGGGACGGCGGGGGGGGGGGAACATATCGCCTGCTGTGCGCTACGCCACCCCCCCCACCACACAACCCCTTGCCACAGAATCTGTGCAAAATGCACTCTGCACCAAAATCTTGATCATGCGCGGGCGCCTCAGGCTAACATTGTATGAGTTTTGGCCAGGGATGGTGGGGGGGCCGGCATATCGCCTGCTGCGTGCAGGCCCACCACCCCTTCCAGAAGCAAACAACATGATCGACCCACGAACCCAACACGGAATTAACGCGAGACACGGCTAGGATTACAGGACACCTGATTGAGCGACAAGCGCATGCAATGCTGAAATTGCCGATCGTGAAGTACCAATCGAACGAGTGTGCTGTGCTGTGCCGTGCGGAAATGAGACGTGCCATGCTGCGATGGATTGCGTTGTGCTCTATACGGTTGTGGACCAAGTCGCCCTTGGCATCCAAACCCTGACCAAAGTGTTATGGATCTTGAGCTCGAGCTCCCTGAGCGCATAGTGTTTCTGAGCTGGCTGCGGAGGGACGGTGTTGGGCGCTCAATACGGAATGCGCCACGGGCGCAATAAGGAATGCGCCATGGGGACGTGTGAGAGGACGTGGCAAAGGACGCGCCACGAAACGGGCACGGCAAACGCCAGGGGACAAGCCAGGGAACGCGACAGGGGACGAGCCAAGGGATGCGCCGAGGGTGACTGGGCATACGCTGTCCCGTTCTGGAGCGTTAGGAACCCACGTGATTTCACGCTTGTCCCGCCCACCTGAGGCGTTAAGGACCCATGTGTTTTCACGCCTGTCCCGCCCTGTGGCATTAGGAACCCATGTGTTTTCACGCCTGTCCCGCTCTGGGGCGTTAGGAACCCATGTGTGTTTCACGGTTGTCCCGCTCTGGGGCGTTAGTTTGGTTGACCCGACAAGGGATCCAGCTGAAAGGGGGTGGTGCAATGGATGTGGGGCAACATAATTGCAAATGTAGTGCGCCAGAGGATGTACTGCATTGTATTGCAGCTATTGCGTTGCACGCGAAAACCCAGCAATACATTTGCGCACAGGAATTCATTGCACGCCCCAAACCTATTGCAAACCCACACATCAATTGCACCATATCTATCATCTATTGCACCACACCCGTTCAGCTGGACCCCCTTTGGGCCAACCAGAACTAGGAACCCGCGAGACATGCCGTCGTGGGCCACGACACATGCACAGAGGAGCACGAGGCAAAGCCGCAAAGATCCAACCCGGCGGTTCGTAAATGGGGTGGTGTCGTGTTTTTCTTGGTCGCCCTTTTCTGAACAATTTGTTGATGGCCTGGGAGCCCAAAGCGGCCTCCGAAAGACCGACATAGGAGCGGCGCAGGAACGGCCAGTTTTCTGGGCTACCAGCAGCGGCCAGATGCCTGGGGCATCACAGCAGCACCGGGACGACTGGAACCGGGGGAACAAACATCGAGTAATTACCGATGCCGCCGCTCCCTGGAGCTCTCTAGGTGCGCGTCTTGACCAGAATCTCGAGGACTATCCAGCCATGAAGAGGAGGGCCCCCCGAGGACGAGAAACAACATCATAAGTGTTTCTTCCTCTAGAGACAGCGAAAATTATACGCATAAACTTTCGACTGTGCGGGCGGATATCTTGGATCTGCGCTGGGCCCCTCCTCCCTGGCGCGCGGAACGCGCCAGGTGCGGCGCTGGAGGTGCCGCAAGGGGGGCCCAGCGCAGATCCCAGAAATCCGCGCGGACCGTCGATGATGTAAGGAAAAATCTTTGTGCTCGTCTTCGGCCCTCGGAAGAAGCTACTCTGATCTCTCCCTAGGGGCGACAAACAACTTCCGATGCCACCACTCCCTGGACCTCTCCCGGGGTGCGCTCTGACTTGGATCTCAAGGAGAATACATCCGTGGCGACGAGGGCTTTTCAGGACGAACAGCGGCATCGATATCTTCTCCTATCCTGACATTCCTCCCTCCACGACATCAAGCAGTGGCGAAGCGTCCCGCCTCGCTTATGGACCCACCAAATAACGTTATAAACAAACCTGTTTGGTGATTTCCACGAGATGTTCCTAAACCATGTGTGGCTGAGACAGCTTTGCTTAGATCAACCAGCATGTTCTAAGTACATTGGTTTTATCATTTCGACATTTTCTTGTCCTGTAATAAGAACATGTCGTGGTATGCCTATACGAATGCCGGGATGGTCGGTCCCTGCTCAAGCGTCCCTCCGCCCCCCTCGGCGCACCCATCACGAGGATCGTGGCCCAATAGGTAACTCCACCGAAGGCCGCAAAGACAGTGTCCGCACGCGTCCCCCCGCCCACTTCGGCACACCCCAGGTCGGTCGGTCCCTGGGTGAGCCTTCATGGTAGCCTCTGTTGACCTCCACGGCCCTATCATAAATGTGATTTCGACCCGATTTCGTCGAAATTTCGATCACCACTCCTCACCCTTTCGTCCAGGGTTCGTCCAAAGTTCGTTCATTCTTCGTCTGGAAGTCGACCAAATCCGACGAAGTCCAGACGAAAGATACCCAAAACTGAAAGGAATGTGGGAGACCTCTGAGGCTCCTAGGAAGGACGGTCGGTCCCTGCTCCACAAGCGTTGGCGGCGCACAAGGGGGTAGGGGCAATGGGGAAGGCTTCTTAGAAGGAAGCCGCTTCTTGGAAAGGCGCAGGCCCTGCATCTATAGACAGGGCCCGCGTCTTCTAAGAAGCAAGGGTGCTTCTGAGAAGCCTCCCCCCTCACCAGACGGTAGGCTCGTGCGGCGTCGGCGTGCGCGAAAATTCTTGACACTACGTCGATCGTTCAACCTGGAATCGGTTGCGGCCCCGATTGTTCCAGGTTGAATTCAGCCGGGTCCGATGTCGTTAATGTCCATCGGTACTTCCGCGTCGCAGAATCCAACCTTGAACGGCTTCGCCGGCGTCGCCGGCGTGCCAACGCCGCATGAACCCTCTGTACCCCCACCAACCATCGATTATCCTGAATCGATGGGAGGCGGGGGTACACGTCGTTCAGTTCTAATCGTGCTCATTTCTAATTGCGCTCGTTTCTAATTGTTCCTGGCCCCCTAGTGGCCAGGAAGAGGCCCAGGATAGCACAAATAGAAATGAAAGGATCTTAGCCCCCCAACAAAAATCAAGGAACTTTCGAAGAATTAGACATGAACAATGTGCACTGTACCCCCACCAAGCATCGATTCTCCTGAATCGATGGGAGGCGGGGGTGGGGCTCGAAAACCGCCGCGTGCATTCGAGGAATGCCGACACCTGCTCCGGCCGCCCATCGGGCTTTCCGAATCCGAGGCGCAACGACAGGGGGGGGGGACCAGCTCAGGGAGGGACACATCGGCATTCGAGGAATGAAAAAGCGCCCCTACCCTGGGTTGCAAGCGCGTGGTCAGTACACCTCCTGGGAGTTCCCAGCAGGCCAGAGAGCCGCCAGGACGCCGCGGGGCACGCGCGATTGGCAGGGCTGACCCTTTCCGCCCGCAGGAGGTTCGGAGCACAGCGCCTCATAAACCAGGGTAGGGGCCTTTTTTACGCCCTTGAGACGGCGCCGACCACGACAACGACGACCCCCGTTTGCATTGATCCCCCCTCAGGTGGGACATCCAAACCTTACGTACCCCCCACCAATCATCGATTCTCCTGAACCGATGGGAGGCAGGGGTAGGGCTCGATAACCGCCACGTGCTCGACGATTGCCTGGGCTGCCTGAATCAGCGGGGCACCGATAGGGAGGGACCAGCTCAGGGGGGACATCTCGACATGGAGCTGGCGACACACCGCCGACAGATCGGCGAGAGGCCCCCGGCGCCGAAACCGCACGCTCCTGGGCGGAGTGGGCTCTCGGGCCCTCGCCGGCGATGAGTGGGTAAATTTTTTTGGGGGGGGGGTCGATGGACCCCCTCCCTGAGCCTATACCCCCCTACAGTCGGGGATGGACAGACCTCCCTTTAGTAAAACTCGGTTTAGTGAAAACGACTTCGGGCCCAAACCTGGCGGGCGCAAGCCTGGAAAATAACGGCCACGGCGCCCTCTCGAAAACCGAAAACGGACACTTGACTAATCGACGTGTCTCTGTTGGGGGTTCTGTCCACCCCCGATACAGTCAGGCCGCAAAATCAGGATGCGCGGTAAGGATGCAAGGGCCTTGGAGGGCCAAGTTGGCGTTTTCAAGCGGCGCTGGCCAGCAAAAGCCGTCAACGATGGGCCGAAGATGGACATTTCGACATGCAACTGGCGATACGTCGCCGATCAGATCGGCGATCGGCCTTCCCCCCCTCGGGAGCAAGGGCCGACCGTCCCAGCAGTCCTACAGGCCTACCGCGACAGGTTCGCAGAACCCAAAGACGCACCCGAAGACAAGAGCGCTGGCCTTGGAACGCAAGCCCGACGTGTGAAAACGGGGCGGCCTCGGCCAGAGCTGCTCTCTGAGAGAGCACCCCGCGCAGGCCACCAGCAGGGCTCTCGGGACACTCCGTGGTGGGCCCAGGGATTGAGCAGGGACCGACCGTCGCGGCATTCCTATAGCCCCACCACGACATGTTCTTAGAACCCAGCAGTGTTCTAAGAACAGAAACCAAGTTCTTAGAACAGAAGCCCGATGCGTTATAACAAGACCGTCCCAACCAGAAATGTTCTGCGAACAGTTCGTGGGAAGCACAAATAATTCTTAAAACACTGTTTGGCAGGGCCATAGGCGAGCCAGGACGCTGCGCCACTGCTTGAGGGCAGGGCCGCCGGGAGGCCTCGGCCCCCGCCCGGGGCCCTCTGCACGTGGCCGAAAGAAGGGAGCGGGCCCCGGGGGCCCCGGGGGCGCGCCAGCACGGCTCCGCGATGCACGGGACTGGCGCAAAGGGCGCCAGGGATCCGCGCTCAGCGATCCATGGGTCCACAACCAGGGATCGGCGATCAGCGATCCATGGATCAGCGATGAGCGATCCATGGATCAGCGATCAGCGATCCATGGATCCATGAATCCACAACCAGCGATCAGCGATCAGCGATCCATGGATCAGCGATTGGCGATTCATGGATCGGTGATTCGCGATCCATGGGTCCATGGACCCACTCGCCAGAAGTGGCGCAGACACGGATCGGCGATTCATGGAGCTGGCGCGCGGTCGCCATGGATTTGGACGCCCGACCTGGGCACGGAAAGAATGGGTACAATGCCCAACAACAAATGTTGTCCCAAACCAACAACGGCCGCTGTTGGGCAAGCGGCCTCCTCCTTCGAATGGACACAGGCCGCGGCGGCGCGGACAGCGAGACCTGTTCAGAATGAAAAGGAGCTGCAGTTGGGCATCGTACCCATTCTTTCCGTGCCCATTCCGTTCGTGCAGAATGGATCAGCGATCAGCGATCCATGGATCCACTCGCCAGAATTGGCGCAAACCCGGATCAGCGATCCATGGATCCATGGTTCGGGGGGGAGGTGCCCCCCCCCCAAAAAAAATAGCCTGGCGAAGGACCCAACCATATGCAGTTGTGAGTACACTCTTTGTGAACAGCGCATTCGGTGGGGCTCCCTATGGGGCCACGAAGTGCTGTCCTGGGTGGGGAAACGCATGCGAATGCAGCCACTGGAGCCTTAGGTGGAGCTCCCCATGGGGCCACGTAGCGCTGTACTGGGTGGCGCGGACGCATGCGAACCCTGCCACTGGGGCCTTCGGTGGAGCTCCCGATGGGGCCACGCAGCGTGCAAATGGTGTGCCGAAATGGGCGGGGGGCGGCATGCGGACCCTGCCAATGGGGCCTTCGGTGGAGCTCCCTATGAGGCCAAGAACCGTGTGAAGGGCGCGGGCGCGCCGATGTGTGGCGGGGTACGCAACACGGAAGAAGACGATAGGTCTGATAACGAGAGCCTGAGAGCGGGCGAGTGTGAGCACGAGTGGGTCTGATTGTGCATGAGTCTGCGTGCGAGTGAGTCTACGCGCATGCATG
Source organism: Prorocentrum cordatum (assembly GCA_963575745.1). Taxonomy (NCBI): domain Eukaryota; class Dinophyceae; order Prorocentrales; family Prorocentraceae; genus Prorocentrum; species Prorocentrum cordatum. The sequence continues at coordinate 292,407 of CAUYUJ010000070.1, read as the reverse complement.
TCGACGCCCAATTCGACGCATCTTTGCCCGCGCACTCCAGTGTCCAAGGCTGCGGGCGCAGCGCAGCTCCCAGAGGGCCACGAAACGCTGTCCTGGGTGGGGGAAACGCATGCGACTCACCCCACTGGGGCCTTCGGTGGAGCTCCCTATGGGGCCACGAAGCGCCGTCCTGGGTGGGGGAGTCGCATGCGCCCCCCCCCCCCCCCTTCTGGGGCCTTCGGTGGAGCTCCCTATGGGGCCACGAAGCGCTGTCCTGGGTAGGGGAGACGCAATGCGACCCGCCCCCCCCCCCCCCCCCAACTGGGGCCTTCGGTGGAGCTCCCTATGGGGCCACGAAACGCTGTCCTGGGTGGGGCAGCGCCCCCCCCCACCCCACTGAGGCCTTCGGTGGAGCTCCCTATGGGGCCACGAAGCGCTGTCCTGGGCAGGGGGGACGCATGCGACCCCCCCCCCCCCCCACAAGGGCCTTCGGTGGAGCCCCCTCTGGGCCACACGAAGCGCTGTCCTGGGTGGGGGAGACGCATGCGCCCCCCCCCCCCCCCCCCCCAATGGGGCCTTCGGTGGAGCCCCCCTATGGGGCCACAAAACGCTGTCCTGTTTGGGGAGGACGCATGCGACAACTCCCCCCCCCCTGGAGCCTTCGGTGGAGCTCCCCGCGGGGCCACGAAAGGCTGTCCTGGGTGGGGGGGGCGCATGCGAACCCACCCCCCCCACTGGGGCCTTCGGTGGAGTTCCCTGTGGGGCCACGAAACGACGTCCGAGGCGAGGGAGACGCATGCGACTCCCCCCCCCCACACTGGGGCCTTCGGTGGAGCTCCCTGTGAGGCCACGAAGCTGTGTGATGATGATGATGATGATGATGATGATGATGATGATGATGATGATGATAATGATGATGATGACGATGATGATGATGATGACGATGACGAGGGCGGCGACGACGACAATGATGATGATGATGATGATAATGATGATGATGATGATAATGATGATGATGATGATGATGATGATGATGATGATGATGATGATGATGATGATGATGGTGGTGTTCATCATGGAGAGAGCGTGATCCACCGCCGATTTACTGTGGAAAATTGCCAACCTTTTCCTCCGGAGCCCGGGGGTCGCCCCCCCCCTCC
>CAUYUJ010000070.1:207185-291168 GCA_963575745.1 Prorocentrum cordatum | reverse complement strand
TACTCACCGCCAGCAAACGACTCCCGGTCCCCACCACCGTCCGCATCACATCCCCCACTGGTGTTCCAAGCACCACTGTCCTCACCACCGCTGTCCCCACTGGTTCCACCACCGCCCCTACTGTCCCCACCAGTGGCCCCACCACTGTCGCACTGTCCCCGCTGTCCCCAGCACTGTATCCACCACGGTTCCACTCTCCCCACTGTCTCCACGGCCCCAACCACTGCCCGACTATCCCCACTGTCCCCACTGTCCCACTGACTCCTCCGCTGTCCCACTGAGCTGTGCCACTGTTCCCACCACTGTCCCCACTTTCCCCACCACTGTCCCCACTGTACCTCTGTCCCATTGTCCCACCGCCGTCCTCGCCACCGCCTTCACCACTGTCCCCACCACCATTGTACCCTCCACTGTCCCACTGTTTCCACCTCATTCCCATTGTCCCCACACCAGTCCCCACCACCACCGTCACCACCACTGTCCACTGTCCCCCCCTGTTCCCACCATTGTCCCCACCACTGTCCCCACCACTACCGTCCCCACCACTGTCCCACTGTCCCACTGTCCCCACCACTGTCCCGCTATCCCCTCACCACTGTCCCCACCAACACCGTCCCCACCACTGTCCGCACCCCCACTCGGTTTTCGAAGGGGGGGGGGGTTCGAACCGGTAGTGACCCCCCCGGTTTTTCAGGGGAGGGGGGGGAGGGTTCGAAAGGTAGGACCCCCCCCCCCTTTTCATGGGGGGGGGGGGGTGGGGTTCGAACCGGTAGTGACCCCCCCTGGTTTTCCGCCAGCAGCGGTAGAACACGCTCTTTCTCATCATGGTGATGATGATGGTGGTGATGATGATGATGATGGGGATGATAACGGTGATGATGATGATGATGATGATGATGATGATGATGATGATGATGATGACGATGATGATGATGATGATGATGATGATGATGATGATGATGAGGGCGGTGATGGAAAGAGGGGGAGAAGGATGAGGGGGAGGGAGGAGGGAGGAGGGGAGGAGGAAGGAGGAACTCGGGGCGCCGTCTCTTCAAAACGAAGACCCAACACAAGATGGTTGGGGAAAAATGCGGCCGGTGCCGCCTCTCGCTCGGCGGCGGAAGTCCGCGATGTCCCACGGGAAACGGGACCCGTCTCATGCTTCAGGAGGGGAAAAAACACACAGACACAATTAATCGTCAATCCCCAAGAAAATATGGGAAATTATCCCTGCAAAGCAACCTAACAGCGATATGTAGAAGCATATCTGCAAGCATTCCCCTTAAGATTAAGATGAAAATCCAGTTGTAGAATTCTGCTGTTCTCGCAGTCGTAGTCGCATTCGCGATGACAGTCGCAGCGGCAACGGCAGTCGCAGTCACAGCCTCAGCCTCAGCCTGCCTCAGCCTCAGCCTCAGCCTGCCTCCTCAGCCTCAGCCTGCTTCAGCCTCAGCCTCAGTCTGCCTTCAGCCTCGGCCTCAGCCTCAGCCTGCCTCAGCCTCAGCCTGCATCAGCCTCAGCCTCAGCCTCAGCCTGCCTCAGCATCAGCCTGCTTGCCTCAGCCTCAGCCTCAGCCTCAGCCTGCTTCAGCCTCAGCCTCAGTCTGCCTTCAGCCTCGGCCTCAGCCTCAGCCTGCCTCAGCCTCAGCCTGCCTCGGCCGCAGCATCAGCCTGCCTCAGCATTCAAAATGTAGCCCAGGAGTTGAGTTCTGGGAATTAGAAGAACACGAAGTGGCCTACAGTTGGTTCCGGGCATTCAAAATCATGCCCAGGAATGGAGTTCCGGGAACTTGAAGAGCACGAAGTGGCCTACAGTTGGCTCCGGGCATCCAAAATGTAGCCCGGGAATGGAGCTCTGGGAAATCGAAGAACACGAAGTGGCCTACAGTTGGCTCCGGGCATCCAAAATGTGGCCCGGGAATGGAGTTCTGGGAACTCGAAGAGCACGAAATGGCCTACAGTTGGCTCCGGGCACTCAAAATGTAGCCCGGGAATGGAGTTCTGGGAGGTCGAAGAGCACGAAGTGTGTGACTGTTGGCGAAAAACGAACCCGGCTCTGTTCCCGGTTCTCCAAAATGTGGCCCGGGAGTGGAGTTCTGGGAGGTCGAAGAGCACGAAGTGTGTGACTGTTGGCGAAAAGCGAACCCGGCTCTGTTCCCGGTTCTCCAGAATGTGGCCTGGGAGTGGAGTTCTGGGAGGTCGAAGAGCACGAAGTGTGTGACTGTTGGCGAAAAACGATTCCCGGTTCTCCTCCCCGGCACCCGCCCCGACCCTCCTGAGGAGTCATGATGCTCTCTTTTGACACCAGCAGAAACCTATCAGCAAAAGCTGTTAGGTAAATATGGGAATTGGGCGGGAAGGCAAAAATCCAGAACATATTTGAAATATGTGAATATTTCTATTTGTGTGTATTTATTTGTGTGTCCTTGGGCCCCTTGAATGTTGCTCCCATCGCACTTCAAGACCACATCCCGGAAATAGTTTCGAGCACCCCGAAAAGTACCGAAAGGGTGTCGAACGAGTACCGGCTCCCAAGGCCCGACACGTGAACACCCTCCAGCTTTGGTACTTCCTTGGTGCCCGAAGGTCTTTCTGGTGAGCAAGGCTGAAGTAGGTTGGAACAACGTGAGACCCGTCGCTTATCCGCGCCCCACCTTAGGAAGGCACCAACTATACACCAACACCGATCCTGGCCAGAATCACCCTGGGCCCAGGATCGGTGTATACGCCCTCCTGCCTTGCGCAAGAAGGCATATACACCGATCCTGGGCCCAGGGTGATCCTGGGCCAGGATCGGTGTTGGTGTATAGTTGGTGCCCTCCGACCCCTGGTCCATGTTTGCGATCGCCCGGGAGGGGAGGCCGGCCGCATCCTGCGGCCAGGGCTGCAGCTGCCCCCGCGGCCACGGCCCCGCCGCCAGCACGGGCGGCGGCGGCACCGCGGGCTGCAGGGGCACGGCGGGCGCGGGGGACCAGGCGCCTGGGCTCGGCAGCAGCAGGCACCGTCTCTGCTGGGCGGAATGGCAGAAGGGCGGCGACCGGATCCGACCGTTATCAGCCTCAGTGCTGGAATCAGCGCGTGTGCGGAAGACGGTCACTGGCGACATGCGGTGGACTTATTGAGAGAGCTGTGCGACGTCAAACTGGAGCCCAACGTCATCAGGTTTACATAGCAGAGTACGGCCCCTGCCTTGATCGGCTCCTCGGCCTTCTTGCGGCGCCTCGAACCGGGACACGCCCTCCCTACAGTGGGACCCGCCACGAATCACCAGGACGCGAGACAAGTGGGACGCACGCGGACACACCGCCGAAAATGCGATCAGAGCATGATCGAACCACCAGCCCAGAACAGGATTCAGAATTGCGAGGCATGGAAACGCTTCAAAAGGGACCTCGATCGGGCGATGGCCAGTGGCAGTGCTGAGATGTCGATGGTAGTGATCGGGGCTGTGTCGTGCTGCGTTGCGCACACGGACTGGCGAGGCACGAGCAGGACGCACAAGGACACACCGCCGAACATGCGATCAACGAGACGATCGTTTAAGCCAGCTGGGCCGGCTTCCGGGGCGTTCCTTCACACAGGCCCAGGCCAACATCTGCTGTGCACGACTCCGCCGTATTCCCGCCTCGGCGCGCGGGCTGCCAGCAGGCTTTCTGTATTGAGATCATGCTTACTCGTCGGTTGGAAGAAGCTGGTAGAAACATGAAGCAGAAAGGCGTTGGAAAGAGACTGACCTTCCGCCCGCCCCCTGATGGGGAAATAAAGGGACAACCACTCGACACTTCAAGTAGGAAGGCACCTGTAGCAAATTGGGATTTGGGGCTCCAAAAATACCTACTTTCAAAGACTGGCGGGTAGTCGCAGCATCTTTCTCAGGCTCTCTGCCGGGCTCTGGCTGAACGGTTGACATGCACCTCTGGGTCTGTCCATGTATCGCCAGGGTGCACCATCGCACGTTCGCACTTTCCTCCGGGACAGACTTGGTTGTGGTCCTGTTATTGCTCGGCTCCCCTATACGGATCAATCGATTACACATTCCCGTGATCCGTGATCACGCCATCGCGGGGACCCTCGTCCACTGTTTGAGTTTAAGGCAGAAGAACTCATGTCTTCTTCGGGATTCGACGCCCGACGGAAATTGCCGACGCTCGCTTTCCGGAGGATCATGCTCGCGGGGTCGTTCCAACTCTCGTCTGGCCTCGCGCGGCGGCGCGAACGGAGCAAGCGCCTCGTTTGTCCAGACGGCCGGGGCGCACCGCGCGCTCCGGAGTCAGCTGCGCCCACCACCACCCTGGAAGTGCAAAAGTTACTGAGCCACACGCGCGCAGCGGCAGGCGGATGGGTGACAACATGACGCAGGCAGGAGTGGAATGTCATCGACCATAATATATATATATATATATATATATATGTGTATATATATATATACATATATACATATATACATATATACATATATATGTGTGTATATATATGTATGTATATATATATATATAGATATATATTCACACCCAACTGGGGTGGTAAACTGGTAGTCTAGACGGAGCTGGGGATGGGATACGGGGCTTGTGAGACGATGCCGAGAGGCCGAGGGCCGAGGAGCAGGGACACGGGCCATGACGAACTAACAACACACACCCATACCCATAGGGGGATCGAAGAGGGCTATTGAAGGGGCCCCAGGACACACAAATAAATACACACAAATAAACAGATTCCCTATATTTTTCCATATTTTCTGGGCTTCTGTCTTCCCCCCCACTTCCCATACTTTCCCATCTTTTCTGGGGGATCTATGATTAATTGTGTCTGTGTGTTTCTTTTCCTCCTGAGCTATGGGTGCGTGTTGTCGGATGGGGGTCCCCGCTCGAACGGGAGCGTTCCCCAGGGTCCGACAACCCGCACCCATGCCCATAGCCGGTCCTCCTCCCAACGAGCTCCCCATGGGTATGGGTGTGTGTTGTTCGTTCGTCACGTGCAGCCAGGGCGCGAAGCCGGGGGCCACGCGCTGGACGCAGGAGGGGCATTTTGGGCCTCTCGGCGGGCGAAAAGGGGCGGTGCTGGAGCGAACCGTGCCGCCGCCGGGGACGCCTGCCCCAGGGCGACTGGACAGTCTGTGCCCCCGCCTACCACCGTCGGGTGTCTACAGGGCAGGTTTTAATGCATGGGATTTCTAAACATATGAGATTCTTAAAACATGTTTAATTTATGAATAGATGTATGCATGAACTCCTCGTTGCTTTTAATACTAAATCCCTGCATGTTTAATACATGATCCGCACGCGGAGCATGTATTAAAAACGGCACTGTACTGACCCGGGTCAACGCTGAGCATCGCTTAACCACTCCCCATCCCCACCAGCGTGGCCTGGTCCCACTGGCCGATTTACCCCCGAGAAGGGGACGTAGGCGGTCCCCTTCGGGCTTCGAGGGGCATATCCCCAACTGGGGTGGTGGGATGGTGGGGACCGGGATGGGGATGGGAATCGGGATAAGAATCGGTTAAACGATACTGAACTGACCCGGGTCAGATCAAACCCGGGTATCGAGCTTTGCAGGATCCTGCAAGATACTGCAGGATCCTGCGCGCTAGGCTGGGTCAATGCGGCCCTGGCTTTGCAGGATCCTGCAGGATCCGGTGCTATGGCTAACCCCCGCCTGCATGGACCCCCGTCTCAAGGCTCCCCACACCACAGAGCTAGAAACTTCCGGCCGCCCTGAGGCATGCGTCTCCGATCGCGGAGCAGTTTACGTTGTGCAGCTTCTCGTCCACTATACTTCGGGCCAGTGCTTCGATTTCGGTAGAAAGACCTACAGTCGGGACGTGGACCTAATGAACCCTAAGTAAGGAACGAGGCCCCTTTTTCCCTAGGGAAAACCCAAGGCGAACTGTAAAATTAGCCTGGCGAAGGACCCAACCATATGCAGTTGTGAATGCCGCAATTGTGCTGGGTGGTGGCGGACGCATGCGGGCGGTGCCACTGGGACCTTCGGTGGAGCTCCCTATGGGGCCACGATGTACTGGGTGGGTGAGACGCGGTCAGCAAGGGCTGTGCTGCGTGGTGGCGGACGCATGCGAGCGGTGCCACTGGGACCTTCGGTGGAGCTCCCTATGGGGCCACGAAACGCTGTACTGGGTGGGTGAAACGCAGGCAGGGAGCAAGGGCTGCGCAGGGTGGTGGCGGACGCATGCGGGCGGTGCCGCTGGGACCTTTGGTGGAGCTCCCTATAGGGCTACGAAGCGCTGTTCTGGGTGGGTGAAGCGCAGGGAACAAGGGCTGTGCTGGGTGGTGGCGGACGCAAGCGGGCAGTGCCACTGGGACCTTTGGTGGAGCCCCCTATGGGGCCACGAAACGTGCGAGGGGTGTGCCAGAATGGGGTGTGGAACCGCATGCCAGCGCAGCCACTGGGGCCTTCGGTGGAGCTCCCTATGGAGCCACGAAACGTGTGAGGGGTGTGCCGGAATGGGGGGTGGAACCGCATGCGAGCGCAGCCACTGCGGCGTTCGGTGGAGCTCCCTATGGGGCCACGAGACGTGTGAAGGGCGTGCCGAAAAAGGGGGTGGAACCGCATGCGAGCGCAGCCACTGGGGCCTTCGGTGGAGCTCTCTATGGGGCCACGAACCGTGTGAGGGGTGTGCCGAAATGGGGGGGAACCACATGCGAGCGCAGCCACTGGGGCGTTCGGTGGAGCTCCCCATGGAGCCACCCACGAAGCGTGTGAGGGGTGTGCCGAAATGGGGGGTGGAACCGCATGCGGCGCAGCCACTGGAGCCTTCGGTGGAGCTCCCTATGGGGCCACGAAACGTGTGAGGGGTGTGCCAGAATGGGGGGTGGAACCGCATGCGGGCGCAGCCACTGGGGCCTTCGGTGGAGCTCCCTATGGGGCCACGAAACGTGTGAGGGGTGTGCCAGAATGGGGGGTGGAACCGCATGCGGGCGCAGCCACTGGGGCCTTCGGTGGAGCTCCCTATGGGGCCACGAAACGTGTGAGGGGTGTGCCAGAATGGGGGGTGGAACCGCATGCGGGCGCAGCCACTGGGGCCTTCGGTGGAGCTCCCTATGGGGCCACGAAACGTGTGAGGGGTGTGCCAGAATGGGGGGTGGAACCGCATGCGGGCGCAGCCACTGGGGCCTTCGGTGGAGCTCCCTATGGGGCCACGAAACGTGTGAGGGGTGTGCCAGAATGGGGGGTGGAACCGCATGCGGGCGCAGCCACTGGGGCCTTCGGTGGAGCTCCCTATGGGGCCACGAAGCGTGTGAGGGGTGTGCCAGAATGGGGGGTGGAACCGCATGCGGGCGCAGCCACTGGGGCCTTCGGTGGAGCTCCCTATGGGGCCACGAAACGTGTGAGGGGTGTGCCAGAATGGGGGGTGGAACCGCATGCGGGCGCAGCCACTGGGGCCTTCGGTGGAGCTCCCTATGGGGCCACGAAACGTGTGAGGGGTGTGCCAGAATGGTGGGTGGAACCGCATGCGGGCGCAGCCACTGGGGCCTTCGGTGGAGCTCCCTATGGGGCCACGAAACGTGTGAGGGGTGTGCCAGAATGGGGGGTGGAACCGCATGCGGGCGCAGCCACTGGGGCCTTCGGTGGAGCTCCCTATGGGGCCACGAAACGTGTGAGGGGTGTGCCAGAATGGGGGTGGAACCGCATGCGGGCGCAGCCACTGGGGCCTTCGGTGGAGCTCCCTATGGGGCCACGAAACGTGTGAGGGGTGTGCCAGAATGGGGGGTGGAACCGCATGCGGGCGCAGCCACTGGGGCCTTCGGTGGAGCTCCCTATGGGGCCACGAAACGTGTGAGGGGTGTGCCAGAATGGGGGGTGGAACCGCATGCGGGCGCAGCCACTGGGGCCTTCGGTGGAGCTCCCTATGGGGCCACGAAACGTGTGAGGGGTGTGCCAGAATGGGTGTGGGAGGGGGAGGAGGGGGGAGGAAGGGGAGGAGGAGGAAGGAGGAGGAGGGAGGAACGCGGGGCGACGTCTCTTCAAAACGAGGACCCAACACCACAGAATGGTTGGGAACAATCAAGGAACGCCGAGCCCCTCCCCAACGAAAAGGGTTCCTTCTTCAAGACCCCTACTGTACTCGTGATCGAGGCTCGCCGTGACCAAAGAAGCCCCTTCGCTCCTCATTCCGCGTTCCCCTTGGCAGCGCGAGAGCGGTCTCAAGCCAGGGCCGCTCATCCTCGCGCGACGCCCCGGGCGACGCGTGATGACGCGTGAAGCGCCGTCCGTTTCGCGCCCTCTCGCCGACCTGCACTACTTGGGAGCGCGTTACCGGGGGGGGGCAATCAGTGCGGGGGAGAGGTGTGCTCATCTTCGGGCCTGACAGGGCCCCTTGGGCCCGAGAAGGGCCCCTTTTGGGCCAGGCTGGGCGGTGAGGGCTTCGAGCGGACACCTGAGAAGCGCACCCAGCAACGCATCTCGTCAACACATCGCCCATGCGGGTGGCTGTCAGGGCCAGGCTGTCTGCCGATTTTGCACGCATCCTCCACCCCCTCCTCGTTCGTCCGCCCTCCTGCTCCGCCTCCCCTCTCCTTCTCGCCAAGGGACGGGACGACATCAGGCCGGCCCAACCACTCAGGGCTGGCTCCCGTTGTATGATCGAACGCCCGGCCGTAGCCAACCATTCGCGTAATGACATCTGTGAACATCAGCCATCAGTTCCAGAAACAATGCTGAAGGGGAATTGGGACACACAAATAAATACACACAAATAAAAATATCCCCCATATTTTCCCATATGTTTGGGTTTTTTGTCTTCCCCCCCCACTTCCCATACTTTCCTATATTTTCTGGGAATCGCCGATTAATTGTGTCTGTGTGTTTTTTCCCCTCCTGAAATGCTGGCACCATGTTCTGACTCGTGCGATTGCGAAGCTGACCAGCGGCTCCGATTTTTTAGCGCGCTGCCCGCCCGTCGCCGCCTCGTCGCCGCCCCGTGCGCTGGCCACGTTTGCTCAAGTTTGGCAGGAAGCCCGTGGGGCTACCACCAGAAGCCACTGGAGTACCAGAAATATGCCGTGGTGTCACGAACTTGAATCAAAGGGGGCACCCATAGGAATGATATGACATGCCCGTAAAAAAAAGCCGTTCGACACCCACGAGGGGCCGTTGGACCAACAGTCTGAATCTGTTGGGATACCCGAGATCGAGATGTGTAGAAAAAGGTGGGTGAGGGAGTCCACCAATTCTGTTTCGCACTATGAACCAGACTTTATATCCGCAACCGTGCCTGTACGGAGAGGGCGTGTTAGAAATCGCATATGTTGCCCAAGAGACGTTTCAAAATGTTCTGGGGCGCCCCTTCTGAATTTGCTCTCCAGTTTTGTTTTCGGCCTCCAGACGGCCAAGATGGCCTCCAAGATGGTTTTCACGGCAACCAAGATGACACCAAGACGGCCCAAGATGGCCCGAGACGGCTCAAGAGGCCCCCAAGATGGCCCAAGAGGGTTCCAAGAAGCCCTCCTCGAGAGCATGAGGAGGCGCAAACAATTGATGGCCCTTAGCTCGTTGACTGATTTCGAGGCTCTCGCCTGTTTGGGTATACGACCGCCCATCACTGCCAGCGATGCCTCCAAGATAGCTCCAAGAAAGCCCAAGAGGCCCCCAAGAGGGCCCGAAGTCGGCCCACAAGGATCCACCAATCGCCCGAGTGGCTCCCGAGATGGCCCCAAGACGGCCCCGAAACGCCCCAGGAGAGCACCAGGATGACCCAGAGAGGCCCTGACAAACTGCCTCCGAAGGCGTCAGACGGGCCAAGAGTTAACCAATCTACAATTATCCAGCAACGCATTCTTACAGCTCCGACATGCCGCTGTTTCCCCATGGCGCCTGTGCGATACGGGCCCTCCAACAGCAACAGCATGCGGCCATCCGCCGTCTGATCCACAATAGACCCGCCATTACCTTGCGGAGGAGAGCCACAAGAACTGCTTCGCACACACGTGGATCAAGCCTCCAATATGTACTATGGTTCTCTGCCTCCTCGCCCTGCGCCATCAATTCCCCTCTCCCCATCTCGTCCGCAACACTTTGTGCCTCTGAAGACATATCCACACTGTCTCCTGGCAACGCTGTTAGTAAAAGGAGAACCCTGCGCAATGAGACGAGTGCTCGGATGGGACAAGTGCTCGGATTGTGCTGCTCTGAAGAAGACAGTGTGCTCTTACTGCCAGTACTCTCGTCAGCTGTTGAAGGGACGGCTGTGTCTGCTGCGGAGCTATGGGCGGCCGACAAATACACACATATATATAAATAAAAACGCTACGCGCCGATTGAACGCTCCGTGACTAAGATGCGTTAAGCATCGAGACCCTTCTCCGATCAAGGGAACACGCAGAGCTGCGTGAAGACTTCTGTGAAGCACGAGCATACTGCCCACTGCACAGAAGCAGTTCCCGACGGATAGGAAAGTCGGCCAGACAATTGTTGGCGTCGGCAACCAAGACGGGCGCTCATCCTACACAGTGCAGCGAACGCGTCGCGTGAAATGGAGCCGCGTCGTGGTGAACGGGGATCCCAGCGACACTACACCCTCTGGATAAACCTTGAGCAAGGACCGACCGTCCTGGCATTCCTATAGGCCTACCACGGAAAGTTCTTAGAACCCCAAGCTGCGGGTTCTAAGACCCAAACCAATGTTCTTAGAACATAAACTCGATGTGTCTTCAGACAAGACAATATCGACCAGACGTGGTCTAGGAGCATGTCGCGCAGAGCACAAAAGGTTGTTGGAACATTCTTTGGTGGGCCTACAGGCAAGCCAACATGGCCACTTCTTGAAACCCTTCCTCGCGTTTCCCCCGAGCGGGAACGTTGAGGTGGGGCACCGGCTCTGGGGGGAAGCGTCGGCCTGGACTCGGCGATGCATCGCCGATAGGCCGGCGCTGGCTCTCGATAGCGAAACCGCGAGCTCCTGGGAGATCCGGCCCGCATTAGCGATCACGTGTGAGCGTTTTTTGTTAACTCGGCGCTTCGATATTGGGCGGAAGGGGGCGGGGAGGGCCGGGGTCTGGCTCCGGACCTCTGCTTGGTGCGACTGTCTGCAAGAGTGCGGCCTCCTCTGGGGGAAACGCACGGAAACACCACACGCTCGAAACAGGCGCCCCCCGAAAAAAGCCAAGATCTACTGCGTGGGGGAGGGGGAGGGGGAGGGGGGTGTGGGGGCCCGCGGCGATCGGCAAAGCAAGGAATAAAAAACGTTCCGACTGGGGGCAGGTGCATCCCCCCTCTGAGCCCATCCCCTCCTGACGTGGCGCAGTTCGTGTCGCTTCGTTTCGCGTCGCTCTGTTCGGCGTGGTGACGCGGCCCTGCACCAAGCAAGCGCGCCCACTGCGTCCACCTGCCCGCGACGCTCGCGCAGTGTCGGCTCCGGGACCATGGTGCGCCCAGCACCTGCCATCGCTCGGATGCCCACTCCCCAGGCACTTCTCGGTCCGCAGATGGATCCGAGCTGCTCCTCGATGGTCCCCGTGGAAAGAAAAACATGCAACGCACACGCGCGAGCGATGCCAGGAGCATTGTACGGGACGCCTTCGGGCTCCAGGAGGGGGAGGAGGGGGAGGAGGGGGAGGAGGACAAGCTAGGTGCGCTCGCGTCATATCTGACGTCCTACCCCTCCCTCCCATCCCTTACCATGGCGCTGATTTTCTCTATCCGCGGACGCGTGTCGTAGCGGACCTGTGGCTCCGCGCGCGCGTGCGTAGTGGGTGGTGGTGCACGTGCGTGCGTGCGTGCGTGTGTGCGTGGTTGTCGTGGTGGTGGTGGTGGTGGTGGTGGTGGTGGTGGTGGTGGTGGTGGTGGTGGTGGTAGTGGTGGTGGTGGTGCTGGTGCTGTGCTGGTGGTGGTGCTGGTGCTGGTGGTGGTTGTGATGGTGGTGGTGGTGGTGGTGGTGGTGGTGGTGGTGGTGGTGGTGGTGGTGGTGCGGCGCGGTGGTGGCGGGCGGATGGGCGCGCGAGAAAAAGGCCCGCGCTGGGGCGAGAACGCCATCCTGAACGACGGAGGCCAAACACCGATCCGAAAATGAGGCCCACGCTGCAGCGGGAGCACGATTCGGAACGATTCGGGAGCAGAAATGAGGCCGGCGCCTCAACGAGAGCAGCATTTTGGAAAAAAAAATACGCTGGCGCCTCAGCGAGAGTCGTTTCCCGGGATTTCCCGGGAATCCTGTGTGTAAAAAAACAATACGCGGAGGGTGCGCGGCCATCACCCGGACGCCATCAGGGGAAGAGGGAGAATATTTTCATATAGAGAAATTGTGGAGGAGGAGGAGGAGGAGGGGGAGGGGGAGGAGGAGGAAGGGGAAGAGGAGGAAGAGGAGGAGGAGGAGGAGGAGGAGGAGGCGGACCAGTGCAAACCCAAGACGCATCCCCTCCCTGCTCGCCCCTCCCCGTCTCTGCCCCCTCCCGCTCCGCGCTCGCCTGACCCCTCGGCGCGCCGCCGCGGCACGGCGACCGCGGCCGCGTGGGCGGGGCGCCTGGCGATGCGCGGGGGGGGGGGGGGGGCGCTCCCGTCTGCTCCCCTCCGCCTCCCACTCGCCCCCTCCCTCCCCCTTCAACGACTCTCTACTATCCACCAGACCACCCCAACCTGACCCGAAGACCAGAATTTTTTGGGGTGGGTGACCTGAGGGACGGGTTCCAGATGCGTTTTCCCAATGCTCCCCGACGCCCCCCCCCCCCCACTGTAAAAGGAGGGCAAATTGTGGCCTTCGGGTTGGGTTGGGGCGTTTTTCGGGAGCGGCCAGAGGAGGGTGTCCAAGAGGGGGGGGGTGCAAATCATGACCGGCGGCATGTGCGCGGCCCAGCGGGGGTGCCAGGGACGTATTGAAATAAGAAGAGGCGCCATGAGATCTGGGGAAATATCATAGCCCACGCCATGATATCCACACCCCCCAGTCATCACCCCCCTCTTTTCCGCCCCCGAGTTTTGGTGGGTGATGATCCAGCTCGGCCGGACCTCCAACGCCACGGACGCATGGGACGCGGAGGCTCTCCTCCTCGCAGGGCCCCGGGACTGGAGGGAACGGTTGGGGACGTCGGCTCTCTGGCCCCCCCATCCGCCCCGCTCCTCGGCTCCCTCCCTCCCCCCGCTTCCCCACTGTGCACCTGCCCTGGCCATGCTGCACATGTGAAGGGGGCCTGGGACACACAAAGAAATACACACAAATCAAAGGATTCCCTATAGTTTCCTATATGTTCTGGGTTTTTGTCTTCCCCCCCACTTCCCATATTTTCCCATATTTTCTGGGAAATCGACGATTAATTGTGTCTGTGTGTTTCTTTCCGAGCCCTTCCTCCCAGGCTCCGAGCCTGTGGCACGGCAGCGCGAGCCTCGGCGGCGACGACAGGGGCGAATAGCCCAGGGGCGGACATTACACGTAACATTCGCCCGGGAGCCTTCGCGAAGACATAGATCACCGGCGCACTGGAATGCATGTATTGCTCTCCCCTGGGCTGTTCGCCCCTACACGTCGGTCGGAAGAAGCAGGTAAGAACATGAGGTAGGAGGGCGGATGAAGTGGATTGGGCCCAGGCCCTCCCAGAGGACAACACAACACAGCAAAAGCGTGCCGACTCTGGAAGCAGGAAGGCGCTTGAAGCAGATATTGGGCGCCCGAACTATTCGGGGTAACTCGGGTCCGGGGTAACTCGGGCTTGGATTCCCGAAAAAGGAACCCGAGTTAGCCCTGACCCGAGTTGCCCTGATGATTCGGGGCTCTGGACGCCCGAATTATCCGGGGTAAGTCGGGTCCAGGGTAAGTCGGGTTCGGATTCCCGAAAAACGAACCCGAGTTAGCCCTGACCCGAGTTACCCCTGATGATTCGGGGCTCTGCAGATAGGGATCTGGGGATCCAAGAACACCTCCTTCCAACGACCGGCGTGTGCCGTCGCCCTTTGAGATTCACCCTCCGCTCGGGCAGCCCAGGCCGTGAGTCGGGGCAGGCCGGCAGAGGCACGCGCCGCCACGGCCGGGACGCGGCCACTGCCCACGCGAGCGACGAGAAGAGGCGGGCCTCGCGCACGAGGGCACGGCGACTCTGCCTCGCGGCGCGCGCACTCCTCCTCCTCCTCCTCCTCCTCCTCCTCCTCCTCCTCCTCCTCCTCCTTCCCCCTCCTCCTCCTCCTCCTCCTCCTCCTCTCCTCCTCCTCCTCCTCCTCCTCCTCCTCCTCCCCCCTCCTCCTCCTCCTCCTCCTCCTCCTCCTCCTCCTCCTCCTCCTCCTCCTCCTCCTCCTCTCTCTCCTCCTCCTCCTCTTCCTCCCCTCCTCCTCTCCTCTCCTCCCCCTCCTCCTCCTCCTCCTCCTCCTCCTCCTCCTCCTCCTCCTCCTCCTCCCTCCTCCTCCTCCTCCCTCCTCCTCCTCCTCCTCCTCCTCCTCCTCCTCCTCCGCTCCCCCTCGGCCTCCGCGTGGTGGCGCACGCGGGCCGCCAGCACGGCACGCCAGCACTGGACACGGGGGCGCTCACGCCGTGGGCCTCGCGCGGGCACGTCCGCGCCGTGGGCCTCGCTGTGGAGGAGAGGAGGAGAGGAGGAGGAGGAGGAGGAGGAGGAGGAGGAGGAGGAGGAGGAGGAGGAGGAGAGAGGAGGAGGAGGAGGAGGGGGGAGGAGGAGGGAGGAGGAGGAGGAGGAGGAGGAGGAGGAGGAGGAGGAGGAGGAGGAGGAGGAGGGAGAGGAGGAGGAGGAGGAGGAGGAGGAGGAGGAGGAGGAGGGAGGAGGATAGGTCGAGGAGGATCAGGATCAGGATCAGGCCCGTGGGAGTTCGTCTGCTGCTGCTTATCGCCTGCCAAGCTGACTGCCTAGCTGGGTGGGGCAGGATGAACTCTGGGGGGCGAAACTTAATGCCGCCAAACCATCCAGCGCGGCCCGTGGCTCTCGACGGACGCCGCACCGCCCCTGTGGGCACCCCCGAATTCGGCACGCAGCCTAACGAGGGGCCCACTGGTGGGGACCAATGAGAACTGCTACCGACCCTTGCCCTTTCCTTTGCCCTTCCCCTTCCTGCCTCTCCCTCTTCGCGTGCCTCCTTCCCTCTGGATGGTGGGGGTGGTCGCTATCTCGGGGTTATAGGCTGATGGGACAGGGGTGGGGCTCGGGTCCAAAATATCTGCACTGACGCTGCCTCTTGCAATTAGTTCGACTAGCCTAACACCACCCCTCAGTTGCTGCAAGCTGCATAAAAAATTCGGTCGGGCGACCCTCGAACGGCCAGGAGCTTCCCCTTGGATGGCCCCTACGCTGCCAGGAGTTTAAAAAAACTCGGCCTGACTAGGCCGCCCTGAATCGCCACTGCTACTCGGCTGAGACGGCCTATCTAAACTCACGCTCTGCTCACTCCTGCTTCTCACTACGACTCCTTCAGTTCTGCCAGCAACTTGCTTGCATCCCTCTCGAGCGGCCCGCGGGGGGCTGGTCCGATCTTCCTCTCCGCGCCGAGCCCCGCGAGCATCTTCTCTACGTACTCTGCCAGGGCCAGGCCGAACGGGCGGGATGTGTCGATCGCGAAAATGATCCTCCCCATGTTGTTCTCGCCCTCGGATTGCTTGCCCCTGTTCCTCTTCCACTGCCAATGTAGTACCACCTCCCCCACGTCGGCCATCTTCATCTTGCTGATTTTGTCCGTCCACAAGAGCTTGAACTCCTTCGCCCGCACTGGGGCATCCTTCTTGTCCGCCTGCTGCGCTGCCCATAGCATAGATGCCATAAATATCTGCACGAATGGTGGCCCCCTTGCTTTCCAGTTGACCTGATCGCCCTTTGCCGCCTTTTCTTTGAGGCTTTTTGATACGTCGTTGTACCCCTGTCCTGCTTCTTCCATTGCTGATGCCAAGCCCGTGCCTGCGTCGAGGTCGAACGTTCTGTGCACTGCGGCCGTCAACTCGGCCAGCTGCCGACTGTCCGATAATACCAATTTGGCGAGAATCATGACGAGCTGCGACAGCGTGGAACCCGCGAGCTTGCCGAGGTCTCCCTTTTTGCCTGCGGTTCGACGGTGCTTGGCGGGTCCCCCTTCTGATGATGGGGCCAGCATCCACTCTGGAACGTCCAGCTTCTCTTCCCCCTCCACTGGCATCGTCAACAACTCTCTGCTCGGGAGGGAGGTTAGCTTCAACCGTCCGTGGAAGATGACACTCAGCCAAATGGCTACAGAGATCATCGAGCCCACCCGCCTTGTACACACATTTCTTACAATCGAAGCTTCCTGGGACTTGGACCTGTCGAAGCGTCGAAGTACCACGAGCAGGACACCTCCCCGCCAAGACAGCCCGTTGTAGATGTTTGTATGCATTGCCCTGCGACCCGAAGACTCGACGGCATACAATACAGGTGTTTGTTGGTGTAATTGACGAACATAAGTTATGTACTTGATGAACTCGACGCATATGGTTTAGCAGGTCTCGTTTAGTTTGAAAGCCCCGTTCGCATATGTGCCCCTCCTCCTCCTCCCAGTCGCACTTCCAAGGATGTTCAGGGACTTCAAGGGGGTCCTCAGCCTCGGGGCCCCTGTCGAGCGGAGCCTCTCCATAGGTCGGGGAAAACGTGACCGACAACTCCCTGGATCTGATCTCCGTGAAGTCTAGTCGAGCAAGAGTCGACATCGTTTCCTTACTGATGAGTTTTCCAGGGAATCGCGCAATGTGCGCGCAGATCTGTCCCTCGTCCATCCGCTCGGCGGCCTGTTGAAAGTCTTCCTGTAGCCGAACGAGCCATGGGGACGCCTGAGACAACAAAACTTGATTACCAGAGAGCGCTGTACCTCCTGGATCAAGTGGCATCGTGCCGAAAAGCAAGCACAACTCCTGCGTGTGAGACTCTGGGCGAAGGGCCCAGCTGCGATACCAGCCCAACCTGCGAACAAGAAGTTCTGTGGCAGAACTTGCTAGACGCCAATGCTGCATGACCTGTTTGTTTGTGAGCGTCCTCATCTTCCCCTCCTCCTTGCTGATCACCGCCTTCCCCTGCATCGCCCTCCTCCCATATCTCGCTATAAGTGCGTCCAGTTCTCGATAATGTTTGGCGGTCAACAGCATTGGCTCCAGACCCGTCAGCGCAGCATTCTGAACAAAACTGAGAAATAGAGTCCGCTTCCAGCGGAACGGTACTGATAAACTCCATACCTGGCCGAGCGAATAGTAGGCCTCCGCTGTAGCCTGGATCCGACGACGAACTTCTATACATGCCGTTTGCTGCAGATTAATTCTAGGTCCCAAATACCGAACGTCCTCCTGAACTTCTCCCGAGATGCTCGAACGTCCCGCCCCCCGCACCCACTGCCGACATTTCACCGCCCCTGGTCCCTGGAAACATAGTTGCAGCTCCTGTTTCGAAACATTCTGGGCATACCCGTACTCCTGCAACTCCTCCGAAAGCGCCTCATCCGCCTCCCTGAGGACCGAAAGAAACTCTCCCACCGTGGAAAAATTGGCGGCAACATGGGCTCTGAAAAAGTCGTCGGCGTACACGCTCGTGCCGACATCCGCCCTGAGCTCTTTCCAATGCGCGATCAACTCCTTCGCATGAGGGTCGATCTGACGGAGCCGCCAGAGCCACTTCATGATTGGCCTAGAGAACGTGCCTCTGAAAAGTGCAACTACGTACGGGCCCCCCATCGTGCCACCCTCGCCCGACTTCAAGTAGACCCCCCCTTCCAGAGACTCCAGTCGTACCACACTACTTTTAAAGCGCTGAATGCATAAGTCTATGTTCTCGGGGGCCGCGTGTAAGTTTACCGTGTTAGTCAACTCCTCCCAGGACCCGCACGCAAACGCATTCGTCATGTCCTTATACGTGCATGCGAAACTATGCCCCGCTCGACGGAGCCGCCAACTGAGAAGCTGCACTACTAGAATGGCATCCTCTCTTCTACGGCCACGGCAAAACCCATGCTCGATCAACATCGGGGGCGCACACAGCAGATCCGAGTAGAAAGCCTTCCCGAACGTGGACAAAACGTGAACCGTTCTCCTTCCCGAGGGTCCTGGCTTCGCGTTTTTTCGTAAGTGTGCCCCCGAACTACAGTGCCATCTCATCGGTGTCCTATTCGTTGCCCTGATCACGCGGAGTCCCCCTTCCAAGATTTTCCCGAACAAGTTCATCTCTGGAAACTCCTGCTGGAAGCCCAAACACTGCCCCTCTGTGCTAATATTTGCCATCGGCCGTAGGCAAAGGAGCCATAGTTCAGCTGGTGTCGTGCCCGTCGGCACTGCTCGACGCTTCGTGGCCGAGCGGAAATACTTGGTCACCCGCTGCTTGTCTTCCTCTGCCAATATACAATCTTCTGCCGAAATATAAGGTATGGGGCCAGGAGGAAAAGACCCCAACCATTCCTCATAGTCTGGAATCACAGATGCTGACATTCCACCTTCACAGCCTGCCTGCGACCAATGATTGATCAACACCTCTGAAGTAAGATGACCTCCACGGAGCAGCCTGCCGTCTCGACGCTTTGGACCATAACGACAATGAGCTGCTGCCCGTGATAGCCGCATCGCTTCGGCCATGTGACGTCGTCCCCAGGCCTCCTCGATCTCCTCGAGTAGGCCCTGCTGTCGGACTCGAGCAAAATGCTGCCGCCGACGTCGTAGCTTCTGACTTAGCTGCGCCAATCTCGATTCACATTCTGCCAGTGCTTCATCCTCCTCGTTCATACCCACTCTCGATCTGCGGAGGCGAGCTCGCTCCCGAAGAAGTTCGGCCCGCTCTGATGCCTCCTGCCGATGCAAAAGATCGCTGGACACGTGGTGACCGAAGTGCTGCTGTCCAACCTTCACGAGGGTGTCCTCCATGTGTTTGAAGATCTCGTCAGGTCGGCCCATGGACAGCATAGCCCTCCACGTGTCCTCGCTCTCATTCAACGAAGCCTCTACCGCCGAAAGAAACTCACCCCTCCGATGTCCTTTTCTTAGGCACCTCATCATATCATCGAGATTCCAGCGCGTTCTTGTCTCCGTCGAGTTTGCTTCCCGTTCCAGCGGCTGCATACCCTGCAACTCGACATACAAGGGGACGTGGTCCCGTGGTGGTGGCCCTCGATAGGCCTGTAATTCTGCACCCAATCCAAATAACGGGGAACATCTTGAAACCATATCAATCATTCCAGTCGGGAGGAAAAGATAATCTATACAACTGCTTACACCCTTCGCGCCGTACCATGTGTGCTCCAACTTGTTCTTCATCGTATTCATCGCGAACATGTGCTGTCGTTGATTGATGAGCCTGAATACTTCACCAGCTCCTCCTCTGCGTTGTTCTCTGCACCTTCCTTCGCCCACCGCCGTCGACTCGATACTCGTCCACTTGCCCGATATTCGTGAGATCCCCTGGCCGTCGTTGAGGTCTACGTACACCAGCGGTATGCATCGACACGGTAGGCTCTGAAGTATGTTTTCGTACCATGATCCAATCAGCTTCACCGTGGCCATATACTGGGGCTGTTCCGCTGCATACTTCGGTTGGGGCGGTAGGTACATTGCCACTGCCGCTAAGTCCAGAGGACCTCGACGAATACGAGCCGCGACCGCCCTCCCTCCCGCCTCAGGTGGACTAGCCCACACTTGTCTCACATGCTTCTCACTAAACTTGCTGCCTAATATGATCGCACATCCTGTGGACTTGTTAGAAAACTGCGATGTTGTCGCTTCAGCTTCCAATATGAGCCGGTGCTGTACTCGAGTGGTCAGCACCTCTTCTACTCTGCGATGACTCCTCTGGGTGCCTGCCAACAATACCAGATCCATGTTCGCACAGCTCTGAACAATCTCCTGCATCCTGGTGCCCGTGGCGCACAGCGGGTTGAACCCGAGTACACGCAGCGCCCATTGGCCCAGGGGCCGCACCATTGCGCGCACTCGCCCGCCTGGTGCCCAGCGGGAGGCCTCTTGGCCTGCCTCCCCCTGCCGCCCGTCGCTCCTGTGTGCCAGAGCGGCGGCTGGAGGAGGAGGAGGAGGAGGCGGAGGGGGAGGAGGAGGAGGAGATGCACCGCGCGCGCCAGGGAGCCCCAGCGGTCGGCGAGAGGAATGGCGGGCTGCGGGTGGTCGCGGGGGGGGGGCGCAGGCGGGCCGGGGGGTGGGGTCGCGCGGCGGGTCGCGGGCGGAAGGAGCCGGGGCGAGGACAGCAGCAGTGAAGAATGAAGGGGCCCACAAACAGACAAATAAATACACACAAATAAAAAGAAGCCCCATATTCCCATATTTTCTAAGTTTCTGTCTTCCCCCCACTTCCCATATTTTCCTATTTGTTGGGGGGGATCGAGGATTAATTGTGTCTGTGTGTTTCTTTCCCTCCTGAAAGAAACAAACATCAGAGTGAGGGGGCCAAAGGGTCATTGACTGTCCCTGGGCGCGTTCATGAAGTGGGGTCCCGCGGTGCGGACTGGTGTTGCGTGGTCGGGTTGTTGCCGCTGTGTTGAGCTCTCACTCCTGGAAAATGATACCTGTTGATCCCTCCTCCTTGGTGCCCAGTGTGTCTCCCAGGGGAGCTCGCACCCTATCATTGATCAGGGAACTTCTAAAGCTCGAACTGTGCCCCTGATCCCCGACGTACAACAACAGCGGCTTCCGCTTGATATTTCCTCACGGTGTCTTGAGAAATCGCGCTCTCGCGCAGGACTGGGTCACAATGTATCCAAGCATCGCGTTCTCGCATGGTACGTCCTCCCAACATATTGAGACGACGCGCCCCCGACACTCAGGAATAATCCGTCCTCGCTTGGGAACCCCGCATTCGCCCGAGACGTCCTTGCAATTCGCGCTGAACTGGCACTTCAAGGACCTGCCCGCTAGACCCTGCCGTCTGGGCCCGCCCGCCCGATCCGCCCATAAGGGTCCGCCAGCCCAAATCCGCCAATCTGGTTATACCGGCTGTTTTCCGCTCCAGCCCCCCTCTTGCTCTCTCCCCCGTGTCGTTTCTCTTCTCGCTTCCCTTGTTCTAAGCGCTGCGCCAACTACGCGTGGCTTGCAATGAAAAGTCGAATGACACACGAGCAACCAAGAACGAACAGCCTGAACACAATTGCCCTTTGATCTTAAAAAACTGTTGGTTGACCCCCCAAGGTGCCCAGCGTTTCAACATTGAAATGTTCCTCCCGGAGTCCGCGCCCTGTTTTCACAAAGGGAAATCTGGCGCTTCAGATTTGCGTGCCCCACGAAAGCAGCGGCTCCCGCTTGATGCTTTTCCACGATGTATGGACAATCGCGCTGTCGCATGGGACGTCCTCACTATTTATACTAGATTCGAACTCTCGCGTGGCAGCCCCTCTCTTCATTCAATCGCCGCGCCGCCAAGACACACACACACACACACACACACACACAGGAATGACGCGCTCGCTGTGCATGTCCGAACGATTTAATTGGTAATCGAACTGTCGTTCGAAACTTCCTCGCAATTCATGTTGGATTGGTGCTTTATCGGCCCGCCCGCTTGACCCAACCGTCTGGGCACGCCCAACCGACCCGCCCGTTAGGGTCCACCCGTCCGACCCGCCCTGCAAGTACTGCCGCTTGCGTTCCTGCTCCGAACCCCTCCTGCGCATCGCGTTCCATCACGATATTGCTCGCTATCCCCCTTTCACCTGTTTAGATGCTGCGCCAACTACACGCGTCAGACAAAAATCCAAAGGGGGGCACGATCGAAAAAGAAGGGGCGGGTTCGAAGGTTTGGGATATACAATTTGAAGTTGAACGACACGCGAACATATTAAAACGAACCGTTTCTGAATTATTGTTGGTGCCGTCGTCTTCGCATGCGACCCGCCCGCGACCCTCCCCGCGACCCAG
The DNA here is from genome assembly GCA_963575745.1 of Prorocentrum cordatum. NCBI lineage: Eukaryota > Dinophyceae > Prorocentrales > Prorocentraceae > Prorocentrum > Prorocentrum cordatum. The sequence goes on along the minus strand of CAUYUJ010000070.1, from coordinate 269,394 downwards.
CCGCGATCCACCCTCATTGCTTGGGAAAACATTGGCACCCGCGGCGGGATTCTTCAAAGCCTCGCAAACTGCCGGCGACCCCGCCGTCACTCTTAGCCGCGCCTGCGGGGTGCTACGCCCTGGAAAAAAGTCACCGCGGTTGTCCAGTACAGCATCGCAGCCATGACTTACCTAATACCGCTCGGCTCCCTCACTCTAACGATCGCGGATCGGAACGATGGGAGGGTGTGACTAAATCATGACACAAACAAAAACCAACGCCACCGAGAACACGTTGGTTCACGCGTGCCGACATGACGGGTCGGCGGGCACTTTCGTCACCCATCCCAATCGGCGGACATAACACATCGCGCCATGAGGAAAGATGGGTGGTCGGAGCGAGTTGAGACAACGGCAACTCAACATCGGTTCCTGGGCTCCTCCCGGGGTCCAGACGCGCTAGTCCACCCAATTGCGTCCAGCTGCGGCGACGAGGACCCCCCAAGGCCAACTGCCATTGCCTCTGGGGAAGAAGGGGCGAACGCGTCAGCCATGGCCTGGGCGCGCCAAGCTTGTTTCTCCTCCTCTGAGGGCAGCGCAACCCAGCCCGACCCCCAACCCGGACCCCCCTTTCCGACCTGGTGATGCAAGGGCCCTGGCTAGCGGCGCGGGCACATCTTTTTTTGGACAACCGAGAACCCCCCCCCCAAACGCTCCTAGCCACAGCCAGGACCCCTAGATCACTTGGTCGGGAGTGGGGGTCCTGGCTTGGGGCGGGGCGGGTTGTGCTGTCCTCCTCCTCTCGCGCGCAACCGAGGCGGGCCGCAGTCACCTCCCTCGCCGCGCCGACCAGAACCGCTTCCTGGCCCGCGCGACGGGCAGGCGAGCGAGCGCCTCCCTCCCGTCGAGAGGACTGGGAGGGCGGGCGCGTCTGACCCGCGGCTCTGCGGGAAGAGAACAGGAATGCGATCGGCACCCCGAGCCTTCTCGTGCGGTCCTCCTCTGAAGGGGCCCTGGGACACGCAAACAAGTAACCACAAAGAACAGGATTCCCAATCTTTCCTCACATGTTCTGTGTTTTTGTCTCCCCCCCACCCCCCATATTTTCCCATAATTTCCAGGGGATCGACGATTAAGTGTGGCTGTGTGGTTTTTCCCTCCTGATCCTCCCCGTCCTCCGTCCGCCACCACGTCCTCCCCGCGCGCGGGCTGGCCTGTCAGGGCTCGCACCACGAGCCGCCGCCCGCCGTGGCGTCCGGAGCGGCTCCGGCGGGAGGCCTGCGGGAGAGGGGGGGCGTCGGAGGACGGGGGGGGGGCCGAGGGGGAGACGAGAAGGGGGGTGGGGAGGGCGAAAGGGGGGAGGAGGGGGAGGGCGAGGGAAGGGGGGGGAGGGCCGATGGGGGGGGAGGGGGAGGGCGACAGGGGCACGAGGCGGGGGGGCGAGGGGGGGGGCGAGGGGAGGGCCTTGGGGCAAAGGCGAAGGGATAGGGGCGTCGGAGGAGGGGGGGATGCCGGATTCTGCAAGGCGGAGGAAAAGACCCCAGCCTTCTCTCATCCTCTTGCTTCTACTGCTCCCCTTCGTTCTCCCCTCCTCCACTCCGTACCTCCCCGCCCTCCTCCTATTCTCCTTTCCCTCACGTTTCTTCCTCCATGCCTCCTCTTCCTCCTCCTCCTCCTCTTCCTCCTTCTCCTCCTCCTCCTCCTCTTTTTCCTAGTTATCATCCTCGTCCTCCTCCTCCTCCTCCTCCCTCCCCCTTTTCCTCCTCAGATGTTTATGGCTTCTCTTGTTCTTCGTGACCCTCCATCGAGCAAATGAGGGTGGTGATGCTGCTGCTCCTCCGCAAAAGGATGAGAGAAAATAACGCGTCTGTCAAAAGGCCGCGCGTAGTCGCAAACCGGTCGGCTCGCCTGAATGTTCGAACCGATCGAGCTGGCCCCCAGCAGCGCAGCAGAAAAACAGCCCTGAGAACAAGTGCGTCGTGGTATCGAGCGATGCTTCTAGCAAGCATCGGCGCATCGGCGCATCCTCAGATCGATCGAATCTTAGAACAGCCCCTAAAAGCCAACGCGCACGTAGAAAATAGGATACTTGTAAGGCGCCTTCGCGTGAATGTCCGCCGCCTGTTGAGGCGGAGGAAGTGGAGGAGGGGCAGGAGGATGAGGGAGAGGTAGCAGAGCAGGAAAAGGAACTACAATAGGAGCAAATGCGCATTCCCCCAAAGCATACTGAACCCTACCCTACAGGGCTTATTTGTTTTATTCTATTGTACTCGACTCTACCATACGCTACTCTACTCGACTCGACTCTATTCCTCGATACCCTACCTACTCTACAAGACTTTACTCTACGTTACGCTACGCCACTCGACTCTACCCTACCCTATTCCACTGGACGTTACTATACTGTACTCTACGCTACTCTAGCGTACTCAACTCACCCCCACCCTGCTCTGTCATAGCCGACTAAGCTCTAACATCTACCCTGCTCTACTCTACTCTGCCCTGCTCTACCTTCCTCTACTGCACTCGATTCTTACTTCTTATGATTAAACGCCCCCACATCTCCGCCGAGCTGACCGATAGCAGCCCGGCCGTCCGAACTGGCAACAAACAGTACAAACTCCATTGTTCTCGCCAACGTGTCGTCGACTTGCGACAAGTGTAGCAGAAAAATGACGGAATGCACATCGCTCGGGTAGCCCTAAACAGGCGGTCGCGTCCTACCCTTGAACAAAAACAAGACACAGTCAACGTGCTTCTCGTCAACATTGACTTTCTTGTCGTCGGCGATGCGAGAAGTGTACCACGAATGGGACGCGGCGCACATCGCGCGCGGACGCCTGGCCAACCCTATGCGGGACCCCCCGACCTACCTGTCAAAAAAACACCGCGACGTCGACGTTTTCCTTGCCAACATGTACTTTCTCCTCGTCGGCGCTGCGAATCGCGTAGCGGGAATGGGACGCGGCGCGCATCGGGCGGGGACGCGTGTTCGTCAACATGAACTTTCTTTTCGTCGACGCTGCGGCCCGTCGGGTTGAGGAGCCGGGCCGGCGGCAAATCATAATGCCTCAAACAAGTGCGGTTCGCCGCACTTCACGCGCTGGACATGTTGTCAACGACGATGCAACATGAGAGGCCGAAGCGGGGCGCGGCGTACATCGCGCGCGGTCTTGTTTCTCGTCGACGTTACTCATTACGCGGCAGGAATGGGACGCAGCTCATGTCGCGCGCTGAACGTCTAGCCGCCCACGATATAAGATGAGCGACAGGCGTCGGACGCGACGCACTTGCTTCTTATCTTGTGGGGGGGCGGGAGGGAGTGGACGGAGCCCTCTGGCTCGTTCGAGCTGGCTAACTTGACCCTGCCCTACCCTACCCGACTGTACTCTATCAGAGCCTGCGCTACTATCTATACTCTATGCTGCCAAGCTGTACTCCACTCTGCTCTACGCTAATCGTCTCTACATGACTGTACTCTACCCTGCTCTGGTCTACTCTACGTTACTCCACTCTACCCTGCTCTACATTGTTGTCTGCTCTATCATGCTCCACCCTTCTCTGCCCGACTCTACTCTGTTCTACCAAGCGCTACCCCACTCCACTCCACTCGAACACACCATCTGCCCCACTCTACTCCACGCTACTCTGCTCTACCCGACCCTACCCTACTGGCAGGCAGTCCGAGTGCCGTCGGGGGGGGGGGCAAAGAATGGGCTCCAGCTCCACCCGTCGGACCCCGCTGCTCTGAAGGAGGTCGAGGAGCACCATCCTTGCTCAAAAGCTTGGTGCCGCTGGCCCGCGCGGCTCGCCACGGGCCGAACCGCGCGGGTATCGGACATCCTTGCCCCGATTGCTGCCGCCCGCGGGGCGACCCTGGCGGCGCTCTCGGCGGCGGGGCTGGCCCGCGGCGCATCATCTGCATGCCGGATGCTTCGCGCCGCTGAGGGCTTGTGCACGGCGGCCGTCGTGGAGCTGGAGGCCTCGCGGCGCCGTGCTGCCGCAGTGCCATCGCCGCCCGTGGAGGTGCCCTGGGCCGCACCCGCCGTGCACGCGGCGCCCGAGGCGCCCGCCGGTGCTGCGCCCCACTCCGCGGCGGCGCCGCCGCCGCCGCGCTCGGCACGACATGGGACTGATGGAGGTAACGCTCCATGGTGGGATGGCGGTCGACGATGGTGGAGGCGGCGGCGGTAGTGGCGGTGCAATGCTTCCCGACGACAGCTGGGCCGAGGATGCTCCGGCCGTGGTGCGTGCCCCTTGTGGCGCTGCCGCGGCCGAGCGCGGCCGCCTCTGGCTGCGCTGGGTCCCGGAGCGGCTCCGACTGCTGCCGGGGCGCCTGCTGCCTCGCCTGCAGTGGTCGGTGCGGAGCCCGCAGAGGACACGGCGCGCGAGGACCGCATCGACTGGCGCGTCGAGCGTGCTCGTGTCGCTCGGGGCCGAGCCGAGGCCCAGACAGACGAGGAGCTGGCCAGGGCGGAGCGCGCCGTTCGCGGCGGCGGCGGCTCACTGGCAGGGTGGGGCGGGCATGGGAGAAGCGGGCGCCGTGCCGCCCCCCTCCTGGCGCATCGCGGTCTGCACGGGTAAGCCCGTCTGCGAGCTCGGCTGATGTCGTCGACATCATCATCTTCGGCTAGGGGGTCTGCATCCCTAAGGTGGAGCGCGTGCCCCCCGTGGGTGCGGCTGTAGCCGCGCGTTGGCTGGCGAGAACCGTCCGCCTGGGCCTCGCGCTCTCTCTCTCTCTCTCTCTCTTTCTGAAGGAGGTCGATGGCCACATTCCCATGGCCAGAGCCTTCTGTAATCGTGCTTCCAATACGTTGCCGTTGTGGCCGAAGCTCCCGATTGAAGGTGTCAGTTATGCTCCTCATCCTTCCCCATGTGCCCATTGAGCCTCCAGCGACCCACTGCCGGGAGCGGCGGTCTGGTATTTGGAGATGCGCCCAATGTCTGCGGAGTAGGAGGTCGAAAAACATGCCTCCCACTGGGTGATTCGAAACTCCACTCGGCTAAGCCATAAACCCTAGAGGATCGTACCGTCACTTTTGACTGCACTAGTGGTTCAATGCTGGTCATATGCGTACGCTGTAGGATCTTCATGTCAAGGGAATCGATAAAGCAACTCGCTGCCCAGTGCGTCACCCATCCCCGCTAGTGCGGCTCACCAGGGTTGGACATATCTGTGCACATGCCGCAATCCTCACTACGCGAAGAGGGTACAACGCGTGCTAGTAGACATGGACAACTGTATGCGATGTTTTCGGCACGCCTGTGACAGTCGGATTTCAGGCTAGTTGCTATTCCCCCTCCCTCGCCCAAAGTTAACGCCCAGGTAATTCCTTCGCGTGGCGAGTCTTTGGAAAGAGGGCAGGAAGCGAGGGGTCCAGGCCAGCCCTCGTAGGGAGGGTGGCCTGTCATACCCTCGCAGGGCGAGCCCCCGACGAGAGAAAAACTTGCGAGGGTCCAAGTCAGCCTTCGAAGGGGGGGGCGGGGGGGTATCTGGCCATCGCTCGGACGTCCATTCCCTGTGTTTTTTTTCGGTTTCGTGCGTGGTTTTTTTTTTTCGCCAAATGATCAAGGATGCTCCTCGATGGTCCTCGCAAAAGGAAAAATGCACACGTCCGAGCGATGCCATGATATGGACGGAGCCCCCTCGCCGAAGGATTCAACATATCCACGAAGGGCCCTTCTCACGCGGGAGCGCTGGAGGGCTCTGCCCTTCCACTCCGCTCATCACACCACCTCCCACTGCTCAGCAATGTGTGTTTGAAGGGGTCCCAGGACACACGAATAAATACACACAAATAGAAGGGTTCCCTATATTTTTCAATATTTTTGGGGTTTCTGTCTTCCCCCCCACTTCCCATATTTTCCAATATTTTCTGGGGGATCGACGATTAATTGTGTCTGTGTGTGTTTTTTTCCTCCTGAGTTGTTTCTGTTGTGAAGTATTCGAAGACGTCTGGATGCGTCCGTGCCAGAGGCCATCCCCGCTCTCGGACAGGGGGCACGAGTCTTGCCGCAAGGCGACTTCGCGAGATTCCTGTCTCTGATCATTATCATTTCTCGTCTTACCCCTCCATGTCCTGGCACTCGGTTTGGCTGTCTTTCAGCCGACTCCATCGGGTCCCGCACTGCTCGTGATGCTACTAACCACGGTGTTGCCGTCGAAGCCAAGCACCAACTCTACTCTTCTCGACCTATCATGGTTTTTTGAAAAACAAATGTCAGCGAACAAACACAAACTCTACTATGCCCCATTCTTTTGCCCTATTGGAACACACTCCCGAACCTCGGCATGCGCATTCCGCCGTCCATGCTGCCGAACGCGTGGCAAGAGCGGGCCGTGGCACACATCCCGCGCGAAACGCCGACACGTAGATTTCGCTCCGGCGTGCCGCACTCATTCGTCTGGAGAACTGAACTCCCGCAGGGGCACGGCGCGCGCTCACCGCACGCATCCTCGCCGATGCGCGCACGGACGACAGAGTTCGGCGGTGGACACTACTCCCTTTCGCAGACCTCCCCTTAATGAAAGCGGCCTGGGGCCGAAACCGACGGACCTGGACCCGCACAGATGACGGCCGCGACGCCCTCTCGCGAACCGGAAACGGCCGATTCCTCAATCAACGTGTCAGGGTACTGCAGATTTCGTAATAAAAGGAGGGGGGTCTCATTTCGGGGGGGGGGGGTCTCTTCCAGGCTATCTTGGAGGGCCTGGGGGGGTCTGGGGACGATGCTTTGGAGGGCTCTCCCACGGGGGGGGTCTGAAGTGGCTTGTCTTGGAGGGTCCAGACCCCCTCCCTTTTATTACGAAATCTGGAGTAGGAGGTCTGTCCATCACCGACGCGTCAGGGTAGGAGGCCTGCCCACCCCCGAAGAGGGTCGCTCTCTCGCCCCGGTGCTGCGCAGCTGCCGCCGGAGGGGGCGGCCTTCCCGCCCCTGACGCGCCGCACGCGTGCCACCCGCCAGGGTCTTGAGGCCCGCGCGAGGGGGCGACTCGAGGAGGAGGAGGAGGAGGAGGAGGAGGAGGAGGTTCCGCGCGCACTTCGGTCCGAAAAGAAGGCGTTCCAGCGGGGGCGCGGCACGTGGTTCGTTTGACGGACGGACAACACACACCCATATACCCATAGGGGGGGTCGTTGGGAGGAGGACGGGCTAGCGGTATGGGTGCGGGTCTGTCGGGCCCTGGGGAAGGCTCCCGTTCGAGCGGGGACCCCCATCCGACAACACGCACCCGTCGCCCTCTCCGATCCCCCTATGGGTATGGGTGTGTGTTGTTGGCTCGTCATCGTTCGCGGGAGCGCATGCAGACGGCAGCGGCAGGCGGGCCGCGCGCAAGCGGGCGAGCCGCCGACCTTTGCCAGAGCGCGACGTGAGCGAGCGGACGTGCCAGAGCGCGACGCCGACCTTGCCAGAGCGCGACGCGCAGCTGGTGAATGAACGTGACGGTGTCGTGTCAGCACGGCGCATGCTCGGGTGGGTGTTTTGAAAGAGGGGGGGTTTTAAAGAGGGGGGGACCTAAATGGGGGGTGAAGAAAAAAAGGATTCCACATGGGGCCGTTTATGGCCCCGTTGGAACCCTTAACACCATCGTGGCATGTTTCGTTCTTCGCCTCGCCCATGGGCAATTTTGCCGCTCCGACCTGTGCGCGGCCTGCGTAGCTTCCTCTTCGCCAGAGTCGTCGGAAGCGGGGCCGCAGGCGAGCGACCCTTCGGTTTGGGGGGTGGGAACGCGCCCAAATCGCAAGATCTCGGAGGAAACGGTACCCATCCCTCTACCCTCTCCCCGTTTGCCCTTTGTTGGGCCTCCTGGGGGGTCCTCGTCGCCACCGCTGGACTCGCCTCGAAATCCTGGTCAGAACGCACCGCCGGAGAGGCCCGGGGAGTAGCGGTATCGGTACCTCTCGGTTTCCCCCATATCATGTTGTTCCACAGTTGATGGTTATATAGCTGGAGGGTGGGAAGCGGCGGGGCCCTCTGACTCGCTCGACCTGGCTAAGTCGACTCCATCACTGTTCCCTATTAGTGGAGACCCCCTCCCCCAGGCGGCTGGGAACCAACTTAGGTCAATGCGGGCCCCCACCCCCACCATCCCTTGCAAAAAACACTACACATCACTCTGCCTCCAAATTCGGAGCATGCGCAGCGAACCCGATGCGGCCTCCCCCCACTATCCCTGTCAAAAAACAATACAGGATACACTTGGTGGCGGCGGCGGCTGCGGCGGGGGCAGCGGCTGCGGCGGCTGCGGCGGTGGCGGCGGCGGCGGCGGCGGGGGCGGTGGCGGCGGCGGCAGCGGTTGGGGCAGCGGCTGCGGCGGCAGCGGCGGCGGCGATTTGGCAGCGGGGGCGACGGCGGCGGCGGCGGCGGCGGGCGCGGCGGCGGCGGCGGCGGCGGCGGACAGCGGCGGCGGCGGCGGCGCGGCGGCGGTCGGCGGCGGCGGCGGATGCACCCCCCGTAGCTGCCCATTCAAAGACGGCTGCTGCACATGCTGCGGCTCGGGCCAGGCTCGGGTGCTACGTATGTGTTGGGAGGGCGGGTGGGAGTGAGCGAGACGGCTTGCGGGCGGGGAGGAAGACTCTTGACTCCTACCTCTATCCACTACTCTATTATATTATGTTCCTCTGAGCCTGCTCACTCTACTCTACTCCCAATATGCTCTGATTTAGGTTACTCCCGTCAACTCTGCACGTGCAGACGAAGCCATGCGGATAGCAGAGGAAACCCTGCGTATGGTTTTGGGCGAAGCCATGCGGAAAGCGCCGTGCACATAGCGGATAGCAGAAAACAGCCACGCGCATATTTGGACGACTGCACGGGCAAACTAGGGGATTACATGCGCATAGCGGAAAGCACGGGAAGCCATGCTCATAGTTGGACGAATGTGCAGCACACTTGGGAGGATATCAGTGGACCGTTTCACTAGGGATGGAACTAGGACCCCTTCAGGCAAGGCATTTGGATAATCATGATTGGCCAGGCCTCGTCCAAGTCTGAGGTCGTCCTGGGAGGATGGCGAGGAGAGGAGAACAGCCAGAACGGCGGGACGATGATGACACACAATAAGCATTGGCGCGCCGTGTCCAAGTCTCCGTCGGAATCCTCCTTCGCCCCCGTTCCTCACCTCGACGCCCACCGGAGAAGAACAGAGAAGAATCAGACCAAAAATGAAAAACCCTTCCGTAAACAATGGAACACCGACCCTCTCCGCTTGGAGGGACACAGCGTCGGAGGACCCCCGCCTTCGTCTAGGGGGGGAGGGGCAGCAGGAGAAGGATGAACTACAGCAAAGAATGAAGAGCACATGCCTTCGTCCAACTCTCCGTCGTCCAAGGAGTCGGCGCGGCTGACGGCGCCTCACTGGCGGGCCAACAAAACGAGAGCACCACCACCGCCATCCCGCTTCCTCGTACAGAACTCCCCCTCGTTGCACCACCCGACGTGGCACTAGTCTGGGCCAGCTGTTCCGCCTGAGACTTCCTGATTGATACGACGGATGGAGGCCCTGAGGTTTCCAGAATGCAGCTCTAGCCGTATCCAAGAGGGGTCTGATATCGCCCAACGCTTCTCGAGAGCCCCCAGAGGGCCCCCACAGAATTCACCAAGAGACGACCAGGCTCGCCTCCGAGCTGGTCAGGATGGCGTTTAAGTGCCGACAAGACGATCAAAAATGCCCTCAAAGCCCGTCTGGCCTAGGATGGCCCCACGATGCCTCCAAGACGGTCCCGGATGGCAGCAGGAGCCGGCCAGGAAGCCTGAGGAGGCTCCCAGAGCCCAGAAAAGGCTTCCAAGACGTCTTTTCCTCCTCCTCCTGCTCCTCCTGCTCCTGCTCCTCCTCTTCCACCCGCCTCTCCTCCTCCTCCTCCTCCTCCTCCTCCTCCTCCTCCTCCTCCTCCTCCTCCTCCTGCTCCTCCTGGTTGTTGTCCACCTCGTGCTCCTCCTCCTCCTCCTCCTTCTCCTCCACCTCCTCCTCCTCCTCCTCCTCTCCTCCTCCTCCTCCTCCTCCTCCTCCTCCTCCTCCTCCTCCTCCTCCTCCTCCTCCCCTCCCCTCCTCCTCCTCCTCCTGCCTTCCCCTCCTCCTACTCTCCTCCTCCTCCTCCTCCTCCTCCTCCTCCTCCTCCTCCTCCCCTCCCCTCCTCCTCCTCCTCCTCCTCCCCTCCTCCTGTTGTTGTCCCTCCTTCTCGCCTTTCTCCACTCCTCGTTCTCCTCCTCCCTCCTCCTCCGCCCTCCTCCTCCTCCCCTCTCCCTTGTTGTTGTCCTCCTCGTCCTCGTCCTCCTCCTCCTCCTCCTACTCCTCCTTTCCTCCTGCTCCTCCCTCTCCTCCTCCTCCTCCTTCTCCTCCTCCTCCTCCTCCTCCTCCTCCTTCTCCTCCACCTCCTGCCTCCCCTCCTCCCTCCTCCTCCTCCTCCTCCTCCTCCTCCTCCTCCTCCTCCTCCTCCTCCTCCTATCCTCCCCTCCTCTTCCTCCTCCTCCTCCTCCTCCTCCTCCGCCTCCTCCTTCTCCTCCTCCTCCGCTCCCTCTGCTGATTCCCCCCTCTTCCCCCCCCCCAGCGGCTGCGAGAGTACATAGGCAGATAGCTTGGCCAAGCTGTGCTCCCTGTCCTACGCTTCTTTGGCATCTCAATGGGGCTTCAAGAGGACTCTTCGGGGCGCCTGGTCCCAACCGTCCCGAACACCTCCGGCTCCCACCTTCATCATGGGGATTTTCTTCCAGGTTCCAGGGTCGTTGGCACTGGCCGTGAAGCCTTCACAATAAAATGGCGGATCCATCTCAAAACCAAACTCTTGCCTGAACGGTAAGCCGATGGGTCCTCCTTTTTCCAATGAGCGCTTCCGGCTGTGATTAGGAATGCCTGTGGGGATTTGTGAAGAGAAGTTGCGGGGCGGAGAGGCACATTGCAACATCATTAGTTCATCATTGATTGCTTTGGTGTTGCTCATCCTTCTCTCCTTCGGCGTCCTCGACCAGTATCTTCCCCTCCCCGTCGTCCTTGGCAACCTTCGCACACCTTACTGGACATGTCCCCGAACATCAAAACTGCCGAAGACCTCCTTCTCCTCCTCCTCTTCCTCCTCGCCCACACCCTTCTCATCCTGGAGAGCGAAGGCAGGCAAAGGTGGGCGCACAGAAGGGTCCGAATGCGTTTCGTCTGAGACCGCCCCAAACCTCCCACAATGCCTTCCCAGGAAGTGGAAGGGGCCCCTTTTGCGAACGAGCAAGGAAGCAACCAGAGCGCAAACGCGGCCATCGTTACCAGCGAACGTATTCGAAATTACTTGTTTTCTCCATGATGCAAGCCCGACGCACCAGCAACAACGACGAGAATAAAAAGGGCTCAAGGACGGTCACGATGCCGGCCGACCGCGGGCGCCAGAGGGCCACTGGGGTCGTTGAACGACGCCTGCGCCACGGCCACCGATTTGCAGCCGATGCCTCGGAGCACATAAGAACGCTGAGGAAGAAGAATAGCAAGAAGGCGATGAAGGGGGAGGAGGAGGGGTGACGTGGAGGAACTGGAGGAAAATGGTGGAGGATGGCCCTTCCCTTCCGGGCTGCCACGAAGCTGCCTGCGCACGATGGCAGTGATCGCAGTTGCGTCCTGCCCGTGCTGGCGGATACCGCACTAGCAATGTCCCTTCCCCTTCTTTTTGATCGTCCTCTTCGCCCCAAATCCACCCCTCATCCGTCCGTTCTCTGCGTGTCTCTCCCCTTTCTTCTCATGCTGGTCTGGGGATTCGTGGGTCGAGTTGAGGAGGAGTGGGTGCTGGAGGAGCCACAGGGCTGCTCAAGGACGCGCGGGCGTTCGTGGACGACCGCGCCTCTCGGCGCACTCGCGCTCCCGTCGTTCGAGGCAGGACACGTCAGGCGCAACAATTCCTCGGCCCCCAACGAAATGCCTCGCACTTGCAATTGCCTCGACCCCCACCAACAAATTCCTCGACCCCCCCCATACAAAAATTCCTCGACCCCCCCAAACAAATTCCTCGACCCCCCCAAAAAAAAATCCTCGACCCCCCCCCAACCAAATCCTCGACCCCCCACGCATGGCGCACATTCCTCGACCCCCCCTCTGCGGCCTCCGAGGAGAGGCCGCGCGCGCGCCGGGGACCTGCCCGCTGCCCCCTGCGGGACCCCCCCCCCGCTTGGCGAGCAACTCCGCCCCGGCCCGGCCCGGGAACTTCGGCACCAACGACCTCCCCCGTGATGCGCATTGCGCTGAGTCGGATGGAGTTGCGGAGGACGAGGGCGCGAGCCATCTTGAGCAGGGACCGGCCGTCCTCTCATTCCTATGATTAGGCCTGCCACGACGTGTCCGTAGAACCCAGCAGTGCTCTCAGAGCGAAAGCAACGTTCTTAGAGCATGAGCCCGATGTGTTGAACCACGACAGCCCCAGCAAGAAACGTTCGAAGAACATGTTGTGCAAACCACAAAAAGGTTCTTAGAACAGTATTTGGTGGGCCGATCGGCCAAACAGGACGCTTCGCCACTGCTTGAAATGAATTGCGGAGGACGAGGGCGCGAGCCATCGCGCCACCACCTGGTGGTCCGAGTCCAGAAGCCCCGCCCACCAGCCAGGTGCACGGTTTCCCCCCGGGGCCGTAGGCGACCCGAGGAGGATGAGGACGAGGTGGAGGAGGGGGAGGGGGAGGAGGAGATGGAGGAGGATAAAGAGGAGGGAGATAAAGAGGAGGAGGAGGAAGAGGAGGGAGGAGGAGGAGGAGGAGGAGGAGGAGGAGGAAGAGGAGGAGGAGGAGGAGGACGAGGCGGACGGGTCGCCTTAAGCCCTTCGGAGAGGCCCTCCGGCCAAGCTCCGAGGTGGTGGTCCGAGTCCAGACGCCCCGCCCACCAGCCAGGCCATGGGGCGGGCTGCGCGGGCCCCACCACCTCGCGCCGGGGCCGCTCGGTTCTTCCCTCCCTCTAGCGGCGGCGCCACGCCGCAGCCGAAGACGTGCGCGGCGGTGGGGGGGAGGGCGACGACGACGGGGAGGGCGGAGGAGGAAGAGAAGGGTGGTGGAGGAGGAGGAGGAGGAGGAGGAGGAGGAGGAGGAGAAGGAGGAGGAGAGGAGGAGGAGGAGGAGGAGGAGGGAGGAGGAGAGAGGAGGAGGAGGAGGAGGAGGAGGAGGAGGAGGGCGGAGGAGGGCGGAGGAGGAGGAGGAGGGCGGAGGAGGGCGGAGGAGGAGGAGGAGGAGCGTGGTAGAGGGTGGCCCTCCTCCCTTTTTGTTGCCCCGAGGCTGCCTCCGCGCTGGGCTGCTCTCCGCAGGCAGCAGGTCCGCGGGCAGCGCGTCTGCGGGTTCCGCACGGCCGGCGCGCGCGCCCGCCGAGGCGCCTCGACCGGGGTGGGGTGGCATAAGTTGGGGCGTTGACCTAAGGAACCCTAAATAAGGAACGAGGCCCCTTGTTTCCATAAGTGAAACTTCGATGTCCGATCGAAAACACAAGGGAAACCTGAGGCAAGCTGTGAATCACTTCAGGAACGCGGAGCCCCTCCCCAACGAAAAGGGTTCCTTCTTCAGGGCCCCGACTGTAGCGCTCGACCTAACCAAAATGTGTCGTTTTCGTCGTGTTGTCGTTTTTTCCTCGTTCGGTCTCCAATCCGCCCTTACAGCAAAACGACATCGAAGCAGAAACGGCCCACGAACTCGCCAACACATCCTTTAGGTCCACCCCTGGGGTGGCATAGCGCCCCTCCTTTCCGGGTTTCCTGCTTCCTGCGTCCTCCCTCCATGGCCTTCCTCCGCATTCCTTCGCCTGCCTGTTCCCTCTCCTTCTCTGCCTCCTCTTCACCCTTCCTGCTCTTCCCTCCTCGCTCCTCCGTCCCTCTGCACTTTTCTCCCTGCCTCCCTCCTTCCTCCTCCTCCTCCTCCTCCTCTTCCCCCGCCTCCTCCCCACTCTTTCCTCCTCCCTGCTCTCGTCTCACCCTCATCCGCAAACGTCCAGAGAAAGTCAGAATGGAACCCTGCGGAGACTTCGGGCGTGACCCCCCTGATCCCGTGGAGGTGCCCCAACTGGTGCCCGAGCAAATGGTGTCGGAAGGTCGCGCCGCACGCGGATGCAATGGCGACGTCGGCGATACATCGGCGACGTCGGCATAGAGAAAATCAGGCCCCACCCAGACCCCCGACGTCACGGCCCATTCCTCGGGACCGACTTTTATCCCGACTCGTCTTTTGACAATCCTGGGGCCCTGCGAGGGCCCCCAGAGGTCGAAACCGGCCAACAACCACCCGTCATGTTTCTCGGTTGCAACGCGAGGGGGTCTGTGCTGTGCACATCGAGCCGCATCGGCGATGCATCGGCGATGCAGAAGGATCCTCCCTGGGCCCCTGCTGCATGGCGTTGCTGCGACAGACCAGCTGGCCGACCGCTCTGCGAATTCCCTGCCGCAGGGCGGTCCCCAACCTGCTTCAAGCCCATCCCTACCGCTAACGTTGACACACTCAAGGCGATGACAATACTTTGGGAACCTTCAAACACAAGAAAGTATCACAGGAATAAGGAGAAGCCAGTCGTAGGGGCAGGGACATGCTTCAGGAAAAAGCTGTTGCATGTCTCGCGATGCTTGCAGTTGTGGGCCCCTGCCGTCCCCCCCAGGTCATGCCACGATCCACGACGACCTCTGGGTTGCCTCCTGGTTCTTCCCGAACATTCCCACACGGCGCCGCCGCGAAACGTGACACTACCGAACCCCTCGCCCGACCCCCTCTGGCCCCGGTAACGCCTGCGATCGCCTGGGTAACGAACAGCGCCCTCCAGTCGGGGGCGGCCAAGAGGGGGGCGTCCAAGAGGGGTGAGAGCAAATCATGGCCGGAGGCACGTGCGCGGCACAACGGGGGCCAGGGACGTAATGAAACAAGAAGAGGCGCCATGAGATCTGGGGAAATATCATGGCCCCCGCCATGGCCGCCCCCGAATCTTGGGGCCATCCTGGGCCATCAGGGGGCTCTCTGGGGCGGGCCTGATCCACACCGCAGCCACGCAGGCACCTGCGGGGTTGCCCTCGTGGTTGGTGCGGCGTCGCTGCTCCTGGGCACACCCCGGTCGTGGCGTCTCAGCTCTCTCTCTCTCTCTGACCCGAGGAGGCATACACTAGGAGCCCGACCACAAGAAACCGTCAACAAGAAACCCAACTCTGGAACCCTAGTCATCACCCCCCTCTTTAAAACAGGGCTAGGATCGGGATAAATCGCTCCAGAGCGTTCCGGAGCGCTCTCAGAGCGTTCCGGAACGCTCTGGAGCGGCCGCGGCGCCCAATACATCCTCCAAACCCGCCGATTCTCAGAGATTTGGAGTTATCCCGATCCGATTCTGTCCCGATCTTCGCGTCGTTTTA
Source organism: Prorocentrum cordatum (assembly GCA_963575745.1). Taxonomy (NCBI): domain Eukaryota; class Dinophyceae; order Prorocentrales; family Prorocentraceae; genus Prorocentrum; species Prorocentrum cordatum. Next base: position 254,086 of record CAUYUJ010000070.1, on the reverse strand, counting down.
CTCTCGGCCGCCCCCGACCCCCACCCGCGGCAGGCCCTGGCCGACGGCGGCCCGCGGCGGCGGCCCCCGGGAGGCAGCGCGGGCACGCCTGCGAGGGCGCCGGGCGGCCCGGCGCCGACGGGGGCTCCGGCGCCGTCCTGGGCATCCGCGCGGCAGCCTGTCGGGCCCCGGGCGAGGGCGAGGCCCCAGATTGAAGGGGAGCTGGGACACGCAAGTAAATACACAAATAGAAGGATTCCCCATATATTCTCCCATATTTTCTGTGTTTCTGTCCTCCCCCCCACTCCCCATTTTTTCTCATCTTTTCTGGGGAATCGCCGATGAATTGTGTCTGTGTGTTTCCTTCCCTCCTGACAAATATCCGACGAGATATTTGTTTCTCCACCATCGTCGTCGTCGTCGTCGTCGTCGTCGTCGCCGCCGCCGTCGTCGTCGTCGTCGTCGTCGTCTCCTCTCGGCACCGGCCGCAAGGCCTCCGCAACCGGAGACCCTGTCGGCGTGTGCGAGGGGCTTGGCTGTTCGAGTCGTCGTCTCCGTCGGTCGTCGCCTCCGTCGTCCCCTTTCCCTGCAGCTTCCTTCTCAAGCTCGTGAGCGAGAGAAAAATCTAGCAGTGTCGTAATCGAGTCGAAGGGAAGCCCCTTCCCTTTGATCCCTTCCCCAGGGGGGGGGGGGGGGGGTCCCGGGGGGGTCCCGGGGGGGGGGGGGGTGGGGGGGCAGATTCGTTTTTCCTCGGGCGGCCTAGAAACCTCGAAAACACTCCAAATGAGGTCCGAATGCCCAAGATGGCCCCCGAGACGGCCCAAGAGGGCCCCGAGTCGCCCAAAGATCGGCCGAAAACGCCCAAGATAGCCCCAAGACCGTCCAAGAAGCCTCCAAGACGTCCCAGGCCCCCTCCAAGAGACCCCCAGGAAGCCCCAAGAGGCCCCCACGAGGCTTCCAAGCGGCCCCTAAGAGCTTCCCAAGAGGCCCACAAACTACCCCCAAGAGGCCCCCAAGAGCGCTCGTCGTCGTCGTCGTCGTCGTCGTCGTCGTCGTCGTCGTCGTCGTCGTCGTCGTCGTCGTCGCCATTCAGGGTCGGCGGCACCGGCCGTAAGGCCTTCGCAATATCCGACGAGATATTTGTTTCTCCACCATCGTCGTCGTCGTCGTCCTTGTCGTCGTCGTCGTCGTCATCGTCGTCGTCGTCTCTTCTCGGCACCGGCCGCAAGGCCTCCGCAACCGGATTTTTCCAGCCAGCGGCTTGTCTATTGTATGTGGGCCTCGGGGGCCTGTTATATCGTACCGTGGGGACACGGGAAAAATCCGGAGCGATATGTACTTGCCCCGAAGTATTTTCGGCGCGAAGAAATGGACGGCGATAAATGGGGGGGGGGGATGCCGTACTCGGGCCCTAAAGGCTTAGTTTCAGGGCAACGGGGGAAGACCCCTGGCCGACTTTGCCATTGCTCGGACGTTGATTGTTTTGCGTCGCGCGCGTATTTGTCGCATGGTGATCCAAGATGTTCCTCGACGGTGCTCGCCGAGAAAAATGCACACGTCCGAGCGATTACAGAGGACCCGGTGGGACTACGACGATGAAAAGACGACGACGGCCACGGCGGCGGCGTAGGCGACGACAACGACGGCCGCGATGTTCTGATTCCTCCTCCTGCACGCGCAATTTTTGGGGCACGCCACAACAGCCTACGCTGCGCGACTGCCACCACGCCGTGCGGCAGAACACGAGGTGTCGCCAAGAGCAGCCCCGCCGTTGGATGGAGGAGAGTAGGATGGAGTGGAGAGGAGACGGCCAGGAAGAGGAGGAAGAGGAGGAGGGGATTTCCAGGATTTCCGCCATCACAAGAGTGATTTGAAAAAAAAAAAAAAAAAAAAACAGAACACGATGAGCAGCGCGTCTACGAGGGACGGGAAGCCCACCCGTGGAGCCCGCCAAGAAGCTTGTGAAACACGAGAAATCGTGATACCGCAAATGAGTCCCTCCATCATTAAGGTGTTCACTCCTTCCTGGCCAAACCACCAAGAGCAGAACAGGCGACACGCACTTTGGCGCGCCGCGCGCAGCACGCCCCTTGGCGTGTCGATAAACCACCCGAAGGGCCCACTCCCTCGGGCGACCGCACACCCCCACACACGCCAGGGCGGGGGACCCTGAACGTGGGAAAAATGGGTGTGGATCCACCATGAGCTCCCCCGAGGGGACCCCCCACCCGCCCAGGCGCACGCGGTGTACGTGCCGGGCCACCGCAAGGGGTGGGAAAACATGGCGACGAGGGGCAATGTTCTCTCCCCCTGGCCCACTACGGGCAAACAGGGGTGACGATCGGGCTGCAACCCGCCTGTTTTTCTGGGACGCCCGAGGGCACCCAGTGGCACGGGTGCCAGAGGAGGAGGAGGGGAAGGGGAGAGGGGGAGGAGGAGAGGAGGAGGAAGAGAAAGAGGAGGAGGAGGAGGAGGAGGAGGAGGAGGCAGGGGAGGAGGAGGAAAGGGAGGAGGAGGAGGAAGGAGAGGAGGAGGAGGAGGAGGGAGGAGGAGAGGAGGAGGAGGAGGAGGAGGAGGAGGAGGAGGAGGGAGGAGGGGGAGAAGGAGGAGAGGGAGGAGGAGGAGGAGGATGGAGGAGGAGGAGGGGGAGGAGGAGGAGGAGGAGAGGAGGAGGAGGAGGAGGAGGAGGAGGAGGAGGGGAGGAGGAGGAGAGGGGGAGGAAGGGAGGAGGAGGGAGGAGGAGGAGGAGGAGGGAAAGGAGGCGGAGTCAAGACCTCCGCCGCGAAAGCCTCCATGGACGAGCTTTGAAGACACCGGTGTGGGGGCGTCGGGCGGCGCCCAGAGTCTCGAGCGGGACGGTCGGCGATCAGCTTTCCTTGTGGCAGCACGGTGGCCCCATTCGGAAGGCAGGAATAGGAGTAGCCATACCATCCAGCTCTGCAAACTGTCTCGTGCAACCACACATGCAAAGGGCGGGGCAACATAACTCGAGCCAAAGAAAGCTGGTTGCCAAACATTCATGCAATAAAGGTAAGGCCGATAATGTAATCATTCAAAGGTCCGTCACGGGATTCACCCTCAATGGCCTCATTAACATTTCACCATGACAAGCTGACATTACGCGCTCCTCTTGAGACTCCAATTCCAATCCGCCTATTCCTCTCCCTCCCCTTCCAATCATCCCTCTCCTTCCTCGTCTACCATCCACCTCCCTCCTCATCCCCCTTCTCTTCCCTCTCCCTCCTCTCTCCCCTGCTCCCTCTCATCCGCATATGTCCGCCCCATCCTCTTCACAGTAGGTTCCGTTTCTTTCCATGACTCTGGATCTTCGGTCGCAAATACTCTCTTCTCCAAATGTTCCAGTCAGGACGCCCCTTTCAGGTAAAAAGTGTACGCATGCCTCGGTTCTGTATACTGGCAACCTGCGTTTGGGTCATAGCACTGTGTGTCGTCTGGTGCCACCATGAGGCACCCCACCTCCTCCTCCGCCTCCTCTTCCTCCTCCTCCTTCTCCTCCTCCATTCCTTGTCCTTATGAATAACTTCTCCGTGTCGCACCCCGGGGCCAGTTGTTAGGGCGGGCCGGGCGTTTCGCCTGAGACTCCCTCACCGCTTATGAATCTGAAACTCAAAAAGTGACAACCGTTTCACAGATGGAGGGCGGGTGGTTTTCGAAATGTGTCTCTGGTCTTAGCGCCGCGCACACCCGCTGTAAACATCGGCAAGCATGGATGGCGGCTGGTTTTCAAAATGTGGCTCTCGCCTCAGCGCCGCGCACATTCGCTGAACAATTGGCAAACGCTTCACAGATGGATGGCGGGTGGTTTTCAAAATGTGGCTCTCGCCTTAGCGCCGCACGCATTCGTTCTTTCAACTTTGCGAGAGCTTTTCGGATTGAGAACGCGTAGTTTTCAAAATGTAGCTCTCGCCTTATCGCCGCGCACATTCGTTCTTAGACTTTACAAGCGGTTCACGGATCGAGGGCGGGTCGTTTTCAACATGTGGCTCTCGCCTAAGCGCCGCGCACATTCGTTTAAACAAATGCAAGAGGTTGAAGGATTGAAGGCGGTTCCTTTTCAAAATGTGGTTTTCGCCTTAGCGCCGCGCGAATTCGTTCTTTAAAATTGCAAGGGCTTAGCGGATTGAGGGCGGTTCCTTTTCAAAACGTGGCTCTCGCCTTAGCGCCGCGCGCGTTTTTCAAACAAGTAACGAAGAGTTGTTTCTGGTTCCCGTGATCCACGTATGAGACATGGTGTTTTGGAATGATTTAGGATTCTGCGGGTGCCACAATTTTGTTGATTCGCGGTGTTGAAGTCCCAACAATGGCGTTCTGGTCGCTTCCAGATCGTCAAGACGTAGCAGTCAGGTTGATCCGTGGCGTTGAAATCCCGAGAACAATCCTTTGGCATTCTTCAGGATCTTCAAACGGTTGTCTTCCAACGAGGCAGTTCCCTCGATGGAGATGCACCGTTGTATGGGGCCCATGAAGAGAGAGCTTCGAGGGAGGGTTAATTCCAACATCGTTGATGACTCTTGGGTTTACACTGGTCCTCCTCCTCCTCCTCCTCCTCCTCCTCCTCCTCCTCCTCTGCCCCTCCTCCTCATCCCTGCCGCTGCTTACCTTCCACGCCTCCAACCTCCCGAGTATGTTGATGCTGATGCCACTTCCGACCGACCGCTCCCCCTCGTCTCCTCCCCTCCCCACCGCCCTGCCCGGACCCCTAGAAATCGGGCCCGGACCTAGACATGGGGGGGGGCGCCAATCATGGCCGGCGGCATGTGCGTGTCCCAGGGGCGGGGCCAGGGACGTAATGAAATAAGAAGAGGCGCCATGAAATATGCGGAAATATAATGGCCCCCGCCATGATATCCGCCCCCCCCTAGTCATCACCCCCCTCTTTGCCGCCCCCGATCCTCCCCTTCCCTCCCCACCGCCCTCCCCGGACCCCGTAGAAATCGGGCCTTCGACACCGCGACCGCACGCTCCTGGGCAGGACGGGGCAGCCAGACCCCGACCGGCGAGGAACGGGCGATCGGGATCGATCCCAGACATCCTCCTACACCTCCTCCTCCTCCTCCTCCTCCTCCTCCTCCTCCTCCTCCTCCTCCTCCTCCGCCGCCCCGGAAAAGATGTATGGATCCTTGCGCCCGGGAGAGTAGCTTTGCGTCCCGGCTCCGTGCTTGATGGTCCCAGGGCCCAGAAGTGTGCACCCGAGGGCCGAACTCAAAAAAGACAAATAAGCGCCTCGATGTCGGGGATCTGCTGGCCCGGGTCGATGCAAGCCCGGGCCAGTCGAGCCGCGCAGGAGATCCTGCAGGATCCTGCGCGCTGGCCTGGGTCAGTTCAGTCCAGGCCCCTTCGTAGGATCCTGCAAGGTCGGGCGCCCTGGCTGACCCCCGCTTGCATCGACCCCCGTCTCAAGGCTCACGACCGCCTCCGCGGGCTTCTGCGCCGGCTGGCGAGGGCCTCGTGGCGGCCCAGAGGATCGAGGCTCGGGACTAGACGACGACGACGACGACGACGACGACGACGACGACGACGACGACGACGACGGAGGACCACGACGACGACGACGGCGACGGCGACGACGACGACGATGACGACGACCGCGACGACGACAGCGACGACCATGATGACGACGGCGACGACCATGATGACGACGGCGACGACCACGACAACGACGACCCCCGTTTGCATTGATCCCCCCTCAGGTGGGACATCCAAGCCTTACGTACCCCCCACCAATCATCGATTCTCCTGAACCGATGGGAGGCAGGGGTAGGGCTCGATAACCGCCACGTGCTCGACGATTGCCTGGGCTGCCTGAATCTGCGGGGCACCGATAGGGAGGGACCAGCTCAGGGGGGACATCTCGACATGGAGCCGGCGATGCTCCGCCAGTAGATCGGCGATAGGCCCGGGATGTCGAAACGGCACGCTCCTGGGAGGGGTGGGCGATCGGGCCCCCATCGGCGACGACTGTGCGATGGGGGGCGGATGACCCCCCCCCCCCATGGAGCCCAGTTCTGCCCCGCATCAAGGATGCGCGGCAAGGCTGCAAGGACCCTGGAGGGCCGTGCTGGCGTTTTCGACGGGGGGTCGGTCCGGGGAAAGCCGCCAAGAGTGGGCCCAAGGGGGCAAGGAGATGCAACCGAGGACGTCATGCAACTTCTATGAGTCGAGCCCTGCAGGTCTCGACCTACTCCCTGGAATCGGGCCCTGCAGGTCTCGACCTACTCCCTGGGACCGGCTTCTCATGCCGAGTCCTTTCTTGACGGGCCCGAGGCCCTGCAAAGGGCCCCCAGAGGCCGAGCACAGCGAAGAACCTTCAGACCTGATCTGCTGTTTCAAGGGTAGCCTGAAGTCGGGCGTGTCCCCCTCAAGGGGCATTTTTTGCATAAAAAAACACACAACAAATGCTCCAAAATGGTTAGAAAATACCCGAAACATAGTCCCGGATTTTTTTTTTTTTTTTTTTTTTTTTTTTTTTTTTTTTTTTTTTTTTTTTTTTTTTTTTTTTTTTTTTTTTTTTTTAAAAAAAAAAAAATGTTTGAAGATTCCCCCTGTAGAGAGACATGCCCGACTTACGAGCAGCCTTGGAGAATGGCTCATCCTTACCGTGCGGCCTGAATCTATCGCTGCCCCCGAGAGCCGTGGACCCGCGAGGGGAGGCCTCGGACTTCGCTGGGTGTCGCTCACTGGGGGGGGGGGGGGGGCCGATGCACTGCAAGGGCCCAAGGACACGCACGTAAATACACACAAATAGCGAGACTCCCAACATTTTCCCATATTTTCTGGGTGTGTCTTCCCCCCCACTTCCCATCTTTTCCCATATTTCCGTGGGAATCGACAAAGAATTGTGTCTGTGTGTTTTTCTTCCATCCTGATGCATGTCCGGGGGGTAGACATGGACACTTCTCGGGTCCTAAAGGCCCCCTCTTGGGCCCGCAGGGGGCCCAGAAGGGCTCCTTTTCTGCAGCCCTCGCTGTCCCCCCACTTTCGGCGGCGAGCGAGGCGGCGGCAATGAGAAGGAGAAGGCCCTCTCATACGGCGGCGGGACTTCTCAGAAGCCCTCGCGTCCTCCGAGCAGTCTTCTGCGTCTTTGGGGAAGGCTTAGCAAACCTTCCAGAAGGACGGGGGACTTCCGAGCCTTCTGATGAGAGGCCCGCCCCTTCTCACTTCTTCCCAGGGCTCGCCGCCGACATTTATCGCCCCCCCATTACGCGACGCCCAACAGATTCGCGTCGTGCCGACCCCAGCGTACGGTTCCTGCCACTGCCGGGATCGTTCCACCTGACACAATCGACCGTTTCCCAAAAACGTCCCATCGTTCAACATCGACCGATTCATCGCCCCGCCATTCTCGCCATCGCTCGGACGTCCATTCCCCGTGGATTCTTCGGCTTCGTGCGTGCGTCCTTTCTTCGCAGGATGACCCGATTTTTTTTTTTTTTTTTTTTTTTTTTTTTTTTTTTTTTTTTTTTTTTTTTTTTTTTTTCTGCAGCCCTCGCTGCACCCCGAAGTATCGCCTCCCACTACGCGACGCCTAAACAACTCCTTCGGCGGCCAGCCCCGAGGGGGAAATGAGAAGGACCGAGCCTTCTCAAAGGCTCGGAAGTGCCCATGCCTTCTGCAAAAGAGAGCTTCTGAAGCCTTCCCCGAAGACACGGCAGACCTCCCGGATGCCCGGAGAGGCCTGCTGAGAAGCCAGGCCGCCTTCTGAGAAGGCCTTCCCCACCTCGCTCCCCCACCACGCCGAGAAACAACGCACGCGTCCAAGCGATACCAGGTTTCGAGGCCTCCTAGATGGGAGTCGGAGTAGATGGGGGTTCCTCCACATCGAGCCGCGTCGCGGATGCATCGGCGATTTCGGCACGATCCTCCGACCCCATCCGCTCCGACCCCATCTGGGAGGTCTAGACAGTTACGCGAGGCCCCACTTCCGGGGTCGGGCAAGAGGGGGGCGTCCAAGAGGGGGGTGCGCACATCATGGCCAGCGGAATGTACGCGGCCCAACGGTGGGCCAGGCAACGTACTGAACTAAGACGGGGGGCCATGAATCTGGGGAGATATCCATGAAGTCTGGTGACATATCCTGGACCCCTGCCATGATATCCACACCCCCCTGGTCATCACCCCTCTCTTGTCGGGTCGGGCGAAGAGGGGGGGGATAGCAAAGGGGGGGGGGGAGGAGAATCCGCTCACGTAGCTGATTTTCCCGGCGCCTCCCGGCGCCGGAGGCGGCTATGTATCTAGGAATAGGCCGAAACCAGCTGCATGCAGCAAATTTCGTACCCCCTCCTGTCCCAATCCCCCCCCTTCGTCCTCCGGCCCGCTCTTGGCCGCCCCCGAAACTCCGCCGCCAGCCTCCGCCGCCGGGCCGGGCCGCGTGCGCCGCCGCGCTGGGCGCCGCCGCGGGCGCCGCCGCAGCGCCGCGCCCGAGGCCGGGCGGGGCGGCCGGGCTCCTGTGAAGGGGCCCTGGGACACACAAACAAATACACACAGATAACAAGATCCCCCATATTTTCCCATATTTTCTGGGTTTCTGTCTTCCCCCCCACTTCCCATATTTTCCCATATTTTCCCATATTCCCATATTTTCCCATATTTTCCCATGTTTTCCCCATATTTTCCCATATTTTTGTCTTCCCATATTCCCCATATTTTCCAATATTTTCCTATATTTTCTGGGGGATCGAGGATTAATTGTGTCTGCGTGTGTTTTCCCCTCCTGGCTCCTGGCGGCCGCCGCGGGGGCGGCCGGCGCGCCGCGCTCCGGGAGGCCGCCGCCCTCCGCCGCCGCCGCGGGGCCTCGGGGGCCGGCGGGAGGGGGCCTCGCGGCGGCCCAAAGGGCTCGAGGCTCGGGGCCCGACGACGACGACGAAAGACGAAAGACGAAAGACGACGACGACGACGACGACAGACGACGACGTCCGCGGCGACAGCGGCGACACCGACGACGACGACGACGACGACGACGACGACGACGACGACGACGACGGACGACGACGACGACGACGACGACGACGGACGGACGACGACGACGACGACGACGACGACGACGACGACGGACGGCGACGACGACGACGGAAGACGACGGACGACGACGAACACCACGACGACGACGACGACGATGGACGACGAAGACGACGTCAATGGCGACGACGACGACGACGACGACGACGACGACCACGACCAAAGGTTCAAGGATCGCGGGTCGATGTTCGGGGATCGCTGGATAGGGGAGAAGAAGACCCGTCCCCCTCCGCCGCCGGTGGGCTCTGTGATGGCTGGCGTGGATCTTGCCTGATCCTCTGGATGCCCAGAGGATCGAACATCGGGGCCCACCCAGACCTCCAACGTACAATACCCTGAGACCCAGGCGATGCAATTTCTGTTGAACCAGGCGTTTCCGCCCAGTGTCGTGCCCCGGGACCCTAACAGATCGATCTGGCTCGTTAAACCACGCAGCAAGGTCGGAGCCAGGACTCAGATCGTGGTTTGTTGCGATGTTGAATCTTTTGGGGCAGCGTCGGATCTCAGGGGAGGCCCAGAGGGTTAAGACTCAGGACGGAGGCGGCATGAAATCTGGACCCACGCGATTCGGAGGAGGACAACAACACAACGAACAAAGACATCACGGGGCATGTCTTCGGAGGTAACATGACTTCGCCCTAGGATCGTCCTGACAGCCGAGGACTTGGGCCTCCAGCCCACCCGATAGGTTACTCAGGCTACCGAGCTCAAGCCGACAGCCAACAGCCCCCCCGCAGAGCAGGGGGGAGGAGACGAGAAGCGGGGAAACCGGTGGTGAGCATGCAGGGAAGGAACAGCAAAGGAGGGGATTCGGAGGAGGAGGAGAAGGAGGACGACGACGACGACGACGACACGAGCATAGAGGGGAGAAGCGAACGACGAAGCGACAGGGGAGAGGACACCTTGGGCTGTCAGGCTCGGGGTTCGAAGATCCAGAGTCGATATTCGGGGATTTGTGTTCGGGGCTCGATGCTTGGGGATGGCTGGTCTGTAAGGGAAAAATTGCGTTCCCAAATACATCGACACGTGCAAAGACTTCTTGTTCCAAACTTTCGGCCTCCAGGCACAGGCGCCAGGCCCCGGGACTGTCCAAGATCGACTCAGGATGCAAAGCCGGCCCTGGGGAATGAGTCAAGACTTCTGGGGATCGCGCATTGACAAACGCAATACATTGGGCCTCCGGGAGTTCGAGGGTCACTGGTCGGGGATTGGTATTCTGAGATGGATGCTCGAGGACCGCTGGTGCTTAGGTAAAGCATGCATGCTTAAACAAACGCCTTCCGCGGTCTGCGCGGATTTCTTGGGTCTGCGCTGGCCCCACCCTCCCTGGCGCGTCGAGCCAGGGGCGGCGCCGGAAGCGCCGCCAGGGGGGCCCAGCGCCAATCCAAGGAACCCGCGCGGACATCCCCCAGTTTTTTAACACGAGGCAACAACTCAGTGAAGAAGACTCTGCAGCGGATCGACGGAAGAGAACAGCCCCTCGCTTTGGGTCGACGACTGGACTCTGCAGCGAATCGACGCATCGACGACAATCGGAGATCCCCCAAATTTGTGCTTCTCTTGTTCCTCTCCGATGCCCGGAAACAGGCACCGCCGCAGCCGAGAACCCATCTGGGAACGCCGACCCCCGGCAGGGCAGGGAAGAGGAGGAGGAGGAGGAGGAGGGCTAGACGCTGCTCGGAGCGAGAAACGCAGAAACGCAGGAGGAGGAGGAAGAAGAGGAGGAGGAGGAGGAGGGGGAGAAGGAGGAGGAGCTGGAGACGAGGAGGAGGAGGAGGAGGAGGAGGAGGAGGAGGAGGAGGAGGACACGCCCGAGCGCCACCCGGCGCCCGACGGCGAGCGGGGCGTGCCCACCGCCCAGGGCGGCGGCGGCGGTCTCCGCCCCCTCCGCGGGCCTCCGCCGCCGCGGGCCTCCGCCTCCCCGCCACCGCTCGGCCGTGCCTCCCGCGTGCTCGCGTCGGTGTCGTGCGTGCATCTCTGCGACGCGATCCAGGATGCCTCTCTGCAGGGGCCCCAGGACACACACACATATATATATATATATATATATATATATATATACATATATATATATACATATATATATAAGCACAAATAAAACTATTCCCCATATTTGCCCATATTTTCTGGGTTTTCGTCTTCCCCCCCACATCCCATATTTTCCCGCATTTTCTGGGGGAATCGACGATTCATTGTGCCTGTGTGTGTTTTCCCCTCCTCACTCTCGCTTGCCCTCGCTCCCCGAGGCGTGCCCACGTCCGAGCGCTGGCAGGCCGACGGGCTCTCGGCGGCGGCGGCGGCCTCCGCCTCCTACCCGCGGACCTCCCCCGCCGCCGCGGGCGCGCCTGCCGCGAAGAGGTCCGCGAGCGCGCCGAACACGCCGAGCTGCGACTCCTCGCGCGGGCCACCCGCCGCGGGGCCGCCCGCGGCGCCGCTGGCCCCGAGCGCGGCCGACAGGGCGCCGAGCGCGAGGGCCGGCCGCTCGTCCTCCTGGGGAGCCACACGCTGCTGCTGCCTGGCGCGCTCCCTCCTTCGGGCGCGAAGGAACGGGGGGGGCCAGCCAGCTGACGCGCACAGTGCGGGCGCGGCCGCGAGGAGCCCTCGCAAGAGACCCAACCCTGAGAACCCGCGCGCGAGGTGCACCTGAGGGGTAACCCGGAGCACCCTGAACGCAGCAGCTCCTTCAACGGCTGCGGGAGGCCACCGCGCAGCGCGAGGAGCGACGAAACCCATGCCACCCTGACGAAAAGCAGATGGTGTCCTGATACGCGCCCCCACCGTATGCCAAGACTGCGCGGTAAGGATGCAGGGGCCTTGGGCCTTGGGAAGCCACGTTGACGTTCTTCGAGTGGGGCTGGCCAGCGACAGTTGCCAGGGATGGGCCTGAGGGGCAAGGATGCAAGGGCAACCTTGCAAGGATGCAGGGGCAACCTAGGCGATGCTTAAGAAAACCTAAGTTTTCGTCCAGAGTCTCGATTATTCTTAACTTTTCAATGTAAATCCCAAGATTTTGATAGAAGTTCTGAGACTATGAATTTCTTAACCCATGATTTCTTAAGCATTTCGCAGGGTGTATGCGGGTTGACTGTGCATGGGGGGAGGGAGGAAAGGTGCCCTCCTCGGGCCCGGAAGGCGCCCATGGGGGGCCTTCAAGGGCCCCTTCAGGGGCCCCCTAAGGGGCCCTTTTCGGCAGCCCTCGCTGACCCCCCAACGATCGCCCCCCCATCACGCGCCCCCCCCCACTTCTTGATCATCCTGACGCTCTGGGAGGTCACATTAGGCCTGCCCGTGCAAGGCGGCCGTGTGGGGTGGTTCGGGGGGGTGTCGGAGAGTGCACACTGACACCCTATGAGCGAACGCCTTCGAGCATGCCTGAGCGAATACCTAGAGCGTTCGCGGTCGTTCTGGACATGGTCCCTCTGGGTGTGCCTCGAGGAGTTGATACAGAGCGGCTTTGTCGTTTGAAAGCATCAGCGGGGTGCACGGTTTCCCCCGGGGCCGTAGGCGACCCGAGGAGGAGGAGGAGGAGGAGGAGGAGGAGGAGGAGGAGGAGGCGGAGGAGAAGGAGGGAGGGAGGAGGAGGAGGAGGAGGAGGAGGAAGGGGAGGAGGAGGAGGAGGAGGACGTGTCGCCGAAGCCCTTCGAAGAAACCCTCCACAGCGGGGGCCCACAGCATGCTGCCCCTGCCAAGCCCGATGCCCCGAAACGCCGGCTGGGGCCCCGAGTCCGACGGATGGCTGCGGCCAGTGTGGCTCCCGCGGGGGGCGCCCCGAGGCCCCAGGGTCGAGTGGACCTGGCAGCCTGTCGGAGGAGGCGAACCAGCAGCATAAACATGCAGGTGAGCGACTTTTTTCTACGGCGTTTCGACATTGGGCGGAAAGGGGGGGGAAAGGGGGGGGGAAGGGGCGGGGGGTCTGGCTTCAGACCCCTGCTTAGTGCGACTGTTTGCAAGAATGCGGCCTCTGGGGGAGACTCGACCCGGTCGAATCAGGCGCCAAACAACAGCCAAGATCTACTCCATGGGGGGGATGGGGGGTTTGGGGGCCCGCACCGATCGGCAAAAATGAATAAAAAAACGACCACCAGTCGAAACGCTGTCATAAAGAACCCTAGATTCTCCATCGACTAAATTTCGGTTTCCATAGAAAGACTGAGGAGAACCTCCGACAAACTGCACAACAACTAAGGAACAATGACCCCCTCCCCAACGAACAGAGTTCCGCTTTCAGCGGCCCGACTGTAACCTTTCGGAGCTCAGCGCTGGACGGACCTCCCTGGCGCGCTGAGCGCGCCAGTGGCGTCGCCGCAGGTGCTGCCAGGGGGGTCCAACGCCGATCCAAGAAATTCGCACGGAGCTCCGAAAACTTAAAGCATGTAGTTCTGCCAGTTTCTCTGCTTCGCCGTTGTATAGAGAGAAAGCACTCTCACAATATGCATTCCGCCAAGCGAAGCCCTTTAGCAAACGCACCCAAGGAAGGAATCGAACAGGACTGGGTTGCTTCGTAAAGCCCCAAGGCCGTTCAATTGACGCCAATTATGGGACTCGGGGTTGTTTTGAGCAGGGACCGACCGTCCCGGCATTCCTACAACGACATGATCTTCGAACACAGAAATGTTCAAATAACAACGACACTGTTCTTAGAGCATAGAGTCGACGTAACCAGACAAAACTGTCTCAGCCAGACCTGCTCTGAGAGCACCTCGCGCAACCAACACAAGCTGCAGAGAACCGTCTCTTGGGTGGGCCGCTCGGCAAGCCAGGACGCTTCGCCACTGCTTGATGGCCGCTCCTCCCTTGAAATTGGTCGCAGGACTCCATAGAGCACACCGACGAGCGGAGCCCTTTTAGCACACGCACCCAGGGCAGGAATCGAGCAGGACAGGCCCGCTTCGTAGACGCACAGGTGGGCCGTTCAGCCAGCGCCGATTCTGGGGGGTCTGGGGTGGAAGTCCCTCTCTCGTAGGTCGGGCATGTCCTCCTACAGGCGGATTTCGGAGGAGAAATGAGACGCACTCAAAACAACTTCAAACACAGCAAAAAATGAAGAATGCTCACACATAGCAAGAAATAGAAAAACACATCGTCCCCAGGCTATTTCTGGACTGCTCTTGAATAGTCCTCCTGTATCGGGGAGACGTAAGACCCGGGTACGGGGGACTCGGGTTGGCCTGACAGGGGCCATCATAAAAATGACGAGACCCAATCTGAAATTTGACGCGGGCTCCCGCTGCAGACATCCCACGAAAACGGAACCGTCACAATCCAGGACGCGCTCGTCAAAAAAAGTCGGCAAACCCGAGATCCGGCTTACTCGAGTCTTACGTTTCCCCGACTGTAGAGGGACATGCCCGACTCAACCCTTGACGTTGGTCGCGGATCTCCTCCCCTGGCGCTCCGGCCCCGGCCGCGCGGCCCCGCGCGGAGCGGGCTCTCAGCGAGGGCGGCGCGCCTTCGCGGTAGGCGCCCGCGCCCGCCCGCCGCCGGCCGCGCGCGGCGGCGCGCGGGCTGCGAGGGGTGGTGCTCTCGCCGGCTCGGGGCGTCAGCTGGCCGCGCGCCTGTCTTTCGGCGCTGGACGCACGAGTGGAGCGACCCTGGGTCAGAGTGACCTCTGTCGGGGAGACGTAAGACCCGGTTACGGGGGACTCGGAAATCCCCGACGAGGTCGTCAAAAAAATGACGAGGCCGAGCCTGCATTTTGACGAGGCCTCCCGCTGCAGACATCCCACGAAACTCCTCCTCGTCAAAATCCGAGGCGCGGTCGTCAAAAAACGGTGGCGAACCCGAGTCCCGGCAAACCCGGGTCTTACGCTCCCCCGAAAGAGTGGAGCGGCCCTGGGTCAGAGTGGCCTCTGGTGCGCGGCCTGTGTGCGGGGCGCGAGGGGGCCACGCCCAAGCGCGCAGGCCGCTGCTATCGCGTCGCGCTCAGCGATCGGGGGGGCAACAGTGAACCCGCACCAAAGGTCAGCCCCTCGAGTCTTGAGCATGAACCGACCCGTCCCGGTATTCCATTATGCCTACACCCTGCGAAATGCTTAAGAAATCATGGGTTAAGAAATTCATAGTCTCAGAACTTGAATAAGAACCCAACATTCCCATTAAAGTCTTAAGATTTACATTGAAACATTAAGAATAATCGAGACTCTGGCCAAAAACTTGGGTTTTCTTAAGCATCGCCTAAGGTGTACCACGAAGTGCCGCTAAAACCAAACACTGTTCCGGTAAGCAGAACGATGTTCTTAGAGCAGAATGAACCGAAAAGGCGCATTAAAACAAGACAGCGTCAGCCAGACATGTTATCATGATATGTCGTGCCAAGAACAAGGTTCGAACACGCATTCTTTTTTGCTGGCCTATAGGCAAGCCAGGTCGCGTCCCAGACCTCCAACGTCTCCCGAAACTCCACGCGGACGTTTCTCGCAATTTTCGGCCTCGTCGATAGGGCCTTCGCGCGGCCCTCGGGAGGTACTCTCGCTGACTCGGGATGTCAGCTGGCCACGCGCTTATCCCAGACCTCCACGGTCTCGGGAGACTCCACGCGGACGTCCCTGAATTTTCGGCCTGTGGGGGCCCTCGCGGGGCCCCAGGACCGCGAAAGACAACTCGGGACGAAACGCCGGCCGTGGGGGGAGGGCCAGGACTTCTGGGGACCCTGTGATGACAAACATTACAGCGGAGGCCAGTCCATAAAAAACCTCCCACAAGAAACCCAACCCGGAGACCCTAGGACGTCCATGGAGTTTTGGCGTGGGAGCGCCGCGCCTACCATCGCAAGACCATCGAAACCCGAGAAACTCATGGTACCCTGGAGGCAACCAGGGTGTTTCTTGGCATGGGCCCCCACTGTAAGACAAATGATCTCTGGGCTATGGGGGAACGAAGAATGACATAAACCTGAAAACTCCGAGATCCGCGCGGATTTCTCGGATCGGGGTGCCCCGAGATTCTCGGGCTTCGATGGTCTTGCGATGGTAGGCGCGACGCTCCAACACCAAAACACCCGCGGAGTCCTCCCCGCGGAGTCCTCCCGCGGAGCCCTCTGGGCTAGGGGCGGCGCCGGAGGCGCCGCCAGGGGGGTCCAGCGCCGATCCGAGAAATCCGCGCGGACACCTCCGAGTTTTTACGCTTTGTCATTCTTCGTTCCCCTATACGGGCGTGCCTCCTCCCGCGGAGTCTGCGGCCGCGCGACCTGCACGAGCTGCTCCGCCGCCGCCGCCGCGGCCAGCGCCGACGCCCTCCCGGAGCGCCGGCTGCGGAAGGCCGCCTGCAGGGCCAGGGCGGCAGCCTGCCCCCCTTGGGGTTGGGTTCGGGCACGGGCGCCTCCTCGTCCTCCCTCCTCCTCCTCCTCCTCCTCCTCCTCCTCCTCCTCCTCCTCTCCTCTCCTCCTCCTCCTCCTCCTCCAACTCTGCTGTCATTCTCCCCCATCCTCCTCCTTCTCATTATTGCTCCTCCTCCTCCTCCTCCTCCTCCTCCTCCTCCTGCCCCTCCTCGTCCACCTCCCTTTGCTACGAAGTCCTCTGGTTTCCCTCCTCCTCCCCCTCCTCCTCCTCGTTGTCGTCCTCCGTCCCTTTTTCCTGCTGCCTCTCCTCCACCTGCCTCCCTCCCCCTTCTCCCCCAGCCATGCCAGAGAAACGACACTGTGCCCCATGGCGCGTTGAGGCGTGCTAGAAGGTCAGGGTCTATCTGGTAGGATCTCTTTAACGACGACAACGACGACGGCGACGACGATTACGGCAACGACGATGGCGGCGACGACGACGACAACGACGAGGGCGGCAACGATGACGATGAAGACAAAAATGCAACGACGATGGCGACGACGACGACAACGGCGAGGGAGGCAACGATAACAACGACGACGAATACGACGACGACAACGACGCGACGTCACCGACAAAGGCGACAACGACGACACGGGCGACAACAACGACGACGACGACAATGGCGATGACGACGACGACGACAAGGACGACGACAACGATGTGACGACAACGTCGACAAGGGCGACATCGACGACAAGGGCGACAACGACGACGACGACGATCATGGCACCGACGACGACGACCACGACCACCACGACGACGACGACGGCACGGACGACGACGACCACGACGATGACGACCCTCCACTTCACGTCCGCGCGTCCTTCACTCATTCTTCTCCTCCTCATTCTCCTCCTCCTCCTCATCCTTTTCCACCTCTTCTTCTTCCTCCTCCTCCTCCACCTGCTCCTCCTCCTGTTCCTACTCCTCCTCCTCCCCCTCCTCTTCCTCATCACTACCAAACGCCCCGGAACCCGAACTAGGGAACCTTGCCTGGGGAACCGGGCCTGGCGAACCGGGCCTAGCGAACCGGACCTGCGGAACCGGGCCTGGCGAATCGGCCCTGGCGAACCGGGCCTGGCGACGTGAGCCTGGCGAGCCGGGCCTGCCGAACTGGGCCTGGCGAGCCGGGTCTGGCGAACCAGGCCTGGCGAACTGGGTCTGATCCGGCGAACTCGTCTCTGGCGAACCAGGCTTTGGGTCCTCTGGCGACCCAGTCCTCTGGCAAACCCGTCTTCGGCGAAGCGGTCCTCTCTGGGGAACCTCGGTTCTGCCCCTAGGGCGCCCGAAGACAGCCCCAAAACGCCATTTGTGAGCCTTCGATGGGGGGGGTTGAGTTGAGCACCCCCCATGTTTTAAACAGTGAACCCAAAATTGCCCGAAGAGGCGTCCCGTACCGCCCGAAAGAGCCTCAAGAGAGCCCCACATACCCTCTCTCAGAGCCCCAGGACTGCCCCAAGAGTGCCCCAAGCGGCTCCGCGAGGACCACAACAGAGACCCCACATGGCTCCAAGAGATCTACGAGAAAACACTTGCAAGGCGGCTGTTGCACTGCGTCTACATTTCCCTGATCAAGACAACTCGTCTGGTGATGTGGTTGTGGATGGGCTGGCGGGGATATTTGCTGGTCCGCGGGCGCGCGAAACGAGTCGAACGCCGAGCCCGCTACGGCGGGCCGCGCGGGCAGCGAAGAAAAATCAGTGAGCGACGGCACGCTCAGGGACGCGAAACCGACCCGGCGGTAAACGGCAGAAGAGCGCGCCGAACACGAAAGCCTTGTGCAAGAGCGTGGCGAACGCAGCGTGCCCGAAGAGCATGACAGCAAACACGTAGTGAAGAGTTGACCGATGAGACGAAAACCACAGTGCCAGCGAAGAGGACGCATGCTGGTGGGGATTTTTGTGATCGCGACCGCGGCGAAGAAAAGTCGGGCGGCGTCCAGGAAATTACACATCAGAAACAGCCTAAACTAGCGCCTAGGAAGAGGAAGCGAAAAGAAAATAAGAAGAACGAGCAGGAACGAGACAAACAGGAGGCGAGCTAGGACAAACTTATGGGCGACGTGCAACACCAGGTGGTAACTCAAGAAGCCCACGTCCCAGAGGAAGAACACCGCCGGCAGGATGAACAGCACGCCGTGAACGAAGCCAGGGGGCAGCGCAGCGTAGGACGGCGACCCCCGACACGGAAGGGCTGCACATGCGGGCGCTCAACGGAAAATCCGGATCGCCAGACACCGCGGGGTGTCGAGGGGCAGCGGTGGAGGCGAGCCCCGACCGGACCTGGTGGGGATATTTTTTTTTTAAAACGGCCGCAGGCGGAAGCGCCAGCGGCATGCGGTCACGGTCGGGCTGCGGCCGCGACGAAGGGGCGGGCGCGCGCGGGGCCGCGGTCAGGCGGCGGGCAGCGGCAACCCAGGGCGTCTGAGAAGCCAGGGCGTGCAAATCCAGGGAGTCTGCCGGGCCTGGTGGGGATACGTGAAGCGTCAAGAATTTGAAACGGTTTCACAGATGCAAGGCGGGCGGGTTTCACGGATGCAGGGCGGGCCGGTTTCAGAATGCGGCTCTCGCTTCAGCGCCTGGCACATGTGTCTGAACAGTTTGCAACACCTTCACGTTTGAAGGACGGTTACTTTTCAACATCGGGCTCTCTCTTGAGAGCCTCGCACAATGGTCTTTGAAATTGTTGCCGCTGCCTCAAGGACTCATATGGTTGAAGCCCCAAGAACAATGTCATCGAAAGGTTTAAGATTGTCAGGACGCAACGGTCGCGTTGATTCGTTGCGTTAAAGATTTAGGTGTGGTGCCTGGGCACGATGTAGGACTATCAGGGCGCAGCAGTCGCGTTGACACGCGGCGCAGATGTCCCAAGAATGGTGATTTAACACGATCGGGGAACTCTCAGAAACAAATATCTTCCAGTGAAGCATTGTTGATGCGGATTGGATTTGCACTGGGAATCATCCTCCTCCTCCTCCTCATCCTGCTCGTCCCCATCTTCCTCCTCCTCCTCCTCCTCCTCCTCTTCTCACCCTCCTCCTCCTCCTCCTTCTCCTCCTCCTCCTCCTCCTCCTCCTCCTCCTCCTCCTCCTCCTCCTCCTCCCCCTCCCCTCCCCTCCCCTCTCCTCTTCCCCTCCCCTTCCCTTGCATCTCTCCCTTCCCCTGTCCTCTCCTACTCCACCTCTTTCTCCTCCTCCACCTCCTCCTCCTCCACCCTCCTCCACCCTGCAACCTCCTTCACCTGCTCATCCTCCTCCCCCCCTTCCCCGAGGGCTCCCCTCCACTCTTCTCTTCCCCTCTCCCTTCTCTTTCCTCTCCCCCCTCCCAGTCTCCCTTCCCCTCCTCCTCCTCCTACTCCTCCTCTTCCTCCTGCTCCTCCTCCTCATCCTCCTCCTCATCCTCCTCCCTCCCTCCCCATTCCTCGTCCTTAAAACAAACTGTTTACTGTCGCACCCCGAGGCCGGTCGAATAGGCGGACTGGGCGTTTCGCCTGAGACTTCCTCACCATTTGTGACCGGGAACCTTACACATTGGCGACAGTTTCACAGATGGAAGGCGGGTCGTTTTCAAAATGTGACTCCCGCCTCAGCGCCGCGCGCATTCATTTTAAACATTTGCAAGGAGCTTCATGGATTGAGGGCGGGTCGTTTTCAAAATGCGGCTCTCGCCTTAGCGCAGCGCACATTCGCTTTAAAGATGTGCAAGAGTTCCACGGATTGGGGGCGGGTCGTTTTCAAAATGTGGCTCTCGCATTAGCCGCGGCGCACATTCGTATTCAAACATTTGCAAGAGCTTCACGGGTTGAGGGTGGGTTGTTTTCATCTGTGGCTCTCGCCTTAACCCTGCGCACATTCTTTTGAAAACATTGCAAGGGTTTCACGGATTGAGGGCGGTTCGTTTTCCAAATGTGGCTCTCGCGTTAACGCTGCGCACATTCCTATTTCAAACTTGCAAGGGTTCCACGGATTCCCATGGTCAGCGTCGCAGAAATGACGTTCTGAAAATATTCAAGCTTATGAGGTCGCAGCAATCATGTGGATTCGCGGTGTTGAAGTCCCAAGAATGGAGTTATGGCACGATTCAGGATAGTCAATACGCAACAATGGGTCCGTGGCATTTGAGTCCCGATAATAATGATACCGGAGAAAAAACCCAATCAGATGTTTGTTAGGGCTATAGGGCCATAGGGCTATTGGGCTATTGGGCTATAGGGCTATACGGCTATCGGGCTATAGGGCTATCGGGCTATAGGACTGTAGGACTGTGACCTATAGGGCCATAGGGCTATAGGGCTATGGGGCTATAGAGCTATATGGGCTATGGGGCTATAGGGATATAAGGCTATTAGGGCTATAGGGATATAAGGCTATAGGGCTACAGGGCTATAGGGCTATACGGCTATAGGGCTATAGGGCTATAGGGCTACTGGGCTATTGGGCACCCCCGGGCACCCGAGCACCCCCGGGCACCCGGGCACCCCCGGGCATCCGGGCACCCGGGCACCCGGGCCCGGCCACCGAAATCGGCCAACCGGGCACCCCCGGGCACCCGGGCACCCGGCCCCGACCACCGAAATCGGCCGCTCACCTCACCTCAGCTTTATATCCGCTAGGACCCCTACAGAAGCAAGCTCTGATTGGGGAATGGGTCGTTTTCATCTGTGGCTCTCGCCTTAAACCTGCGCACATTCTTTTGAAAACATTGCAAGGGTTTCACGGATTGAGGGCGGTTCGTTTTCCAAATGTGGCTCTCGCATTAACGCTGCGCACATTCCCATTTCAAACTTGCAAGGGTTCCACGGATTCCCATAGTCAGCGTCGCAGAAATGACGTTCTGAAAATATTCCAGATTTTGAGGTCGCCGCAGTCATGTGGATTCGCGGTGTTGAAGTCCCAAGAATGGAGTTCTGGCACGATTCAGGATAGTCAATACGCAACAATGGGTCCGTGGCATTGGAGTCCCGAGAATAATGTTTTGGCATGCCTCAGTCAGTGTCTTCAAACGGTTTCCAACGAGGCAGTTCCCTCAGTGGAAACAAACTCTTGTAGGGGCATGTGAAGAGGAAGCTTGGAGGGAGGCTTGATGCCAACATCGTTGATGACTCTTGGGTTCAAGCTGATCCTCCTCCTCCTCGTCCTCCTCGCCCTCCTCGTCCTCCTCGTCCTTGTCCTCCTCGTCCTCTTTGTCCTCCTCGTCCTCCTTGTCCTTCTCGTCCTCCTCGTCCTCCTCCGCCTCCTCCTCCTCCTCGTCCTCCTCCTCCCTCCTCCTCCTCCTCCTCCTCCTCCTCCTCCTCCTCCTCCTCCTTCCTCTCCTCTGCCTTCACTCCGCGAATCCTCCTCTCCTCACTCCCCCCTCTCCAGGAAGGCCTCCTGAATGAACTGCTCCTCGACCTCCGGCTCCACTGCGCCGGGCACCGGGCCTCCTGAGGAAACCAGAAGATGCCGCTTCCCTCGAAGGTTTTTTTGCAACCCTTCGTTTGGTTTTTTTTTGCAATCCTTGGGTATTTTTTTGCCATCCTTCGCTGCAATCCTTGGTGTGTTTTTTGCAATCCTTCGAGCCCTCCACGGGGCGCGTTCTGACCTGACCGCCGATGCGAAATCCAACGGCGGTGACGAGGGCCTCCCAGGGGGCCCCGGGAGTCGAAAAAGCAGCGCCGGGAGGAGGAGGAGGAGGAGGAGGAGGAGGATGAGGAGGAGGAGGAGGAGGAGCAGGAGGAGCAGGAGGAGGAGGAGGAGGAGGAGGAGGATGAGGAGGAGGAGGAGGAGGAGGGGTAGCGATCGACGCCCTTTCCCCCTCTGATCTCCGGCGCCGCGGCCGTCGGCAGCGGCCTCGCCCGCAGCATCGGCGGGCCCTCCGACTTCGGCATCAGCGGCGGCCTGCAGGATCGAGGCGAGGTGCCCGAGGTCCCGCTGCCTCTCGGGGGAGGAGGAGGAGGAGGAGGAGGAGGAGGAGGAGGAGGAGGAGGAGGAGGAGGAGGAGGAGGAGGAGGAGGAGGAGAAGGGAGGAGGAGGAGGAGGAGGAGGAGCATGAGCATGAGCATGACTGCGTGACAATGTCAGGTCTTGACTGCAGGGCCTCTAGCCTCCTTGGGCGTGTGAATGACACTTGGACGCTTCCGCCCTCTTCTCTGCAGCGCTGCGAGCTTTGGGCCATTGGCCCTTAGAAACCCTATTAAGGTACTCCTGTCTGTGGGGAAATACCTTGGCCAAACACAATTTGCCGAGATTCCGCAATTGTTGACTGGCATAGCACCCGCAACTGAAACAATACCACAGCTTTAGACCGTCATGCAACTGCGTCACATGAAACTCGTGCAACCATCCGCCTGCTATGTGCAGCTTGGCCTGTGGAGGTTTCTTAAAAATGCAACCGTCGTGCTTGAGCATCGCAAAGCATGGCGAGGTCCGCCACTCTGTTAAAGTGCTGTGAGAAGCCGATCCTCCGCATCGGAGGCATCCTCGACCACTGTCGTCGAGGGCATGGCTGGAGGAGAAGAGGGCGAGGGAGGCAGCAGCAGCGGGGACAGGGGGGGGGCATGTGCGCCTTTTTCCCTTAGATTTCCCAGCTTCAACCTTCTAGCTGGCTTCGGCGGTAAAGGCATCGAGCGAAGCTGTCAAAATACGCACGCGTACAAGATACGCTCGCCTGTCATGCATCAAAACAGAGTGACGGCAATATTCTGGCAATCTCGTCTCATGCTCTGTCCAACCAGCAACTTCATCAACTATGGTGTTAGCCGTAACGGCCCATCGCATCCGAGGGTTGCGGACTATATTCTCGGGTCTCTGATGGGAGTGCACAAAAACAACCGTGACATCGTGGGCAGGGCCTCGCCTAGCTAGGAGCTGCCCAAGAAGCGCCCAAAGGTCGGCGTCGGGGCCTCTAGGGAGAGGAGGGGGGAGGAGGAAGGAGGGAGGAGGGAGGAGGGAGGAGTACCACCAAGGGAGTCACCACCAGTTCCTCCTGAGGGCCCCGACCTCAAGCGCACTGAACAAGTCTGAGACGTGGGCTTTTCGTCGCGCTCGGCCTCCGAGAGCCCCCGCCCAGCCCCAAGACCGTCCAAACACGGCACGGGATGCAAAACGGGCCCCGGGGAGAAAGGGCCCCGGCAGTTTTTAATACAGAGGATTGTTGTTGCTATAGGATTGTTCGTTCATGATTAATGTATGAATAAATGTATGCATGAACTCATCGTTGTCTTTAATACTAAAATCCCAGCATTTTTAATACATGCTCCGCACGCGGAGCCTGTATAAGAAAACGGCACTGTCGGGACTTCTGGGAGCCACGTCCTGAGAAAAAAAAAAAACATACATCGGATCTTTTGGAATCGGGGTTCCAGGATCGAAGCTCGGGCAGATGGCTGGTCGTAGAGGCCTCCTAGATGGGTCCGAGATGGGGTCAGAGGATCGCGCCGCATCGCAAATGCATCGCCAATGCATCGGCGATGCATCGGCGATGCATCGCCAACGTCGGCGACGTATCGGCGACGTCGGCGTGGGGAAACACTGGCTCCACATCGAGCCACATCGTCGATACATCGGCGAACCTCCGACCCCATCTACGTCGACCCCATGTGGGAGGCCATGGCTTTCCTGGGGAATCCGATTGATGTCTAACAAAAATGCGAAGCCCCATGGCTTTCCAAAGGAATCCAATGGATTTCTGGGGGCCCCGTTTCCTCGAGGAGACGAGCTGCGCAAGATGAAGCACGATTTACAGCTCAAGCTGCAGAGCCCTGGCCGGAATGAGCTGGTGCAGACGATTGCCAAGAGGAGCCCAGGAAACGTGGCTGATTCGAAGCTCCCTGCAAGGCCGAAGCGTTCCAGAGGCAGGCCATGCACAACTTGGGACCGCTTCTCATCCACATTTTTCCATACCGAGTCCAGTATTGGACCGGGCCCAGTTCTCGATCGGGGATTATGTGTTGTGTGTATGCTTCCTCGAGGAGACGGGTCATAGTCGAGGCGGTGGCGACCCCCCTGGTGCAAGGCCCCTGTTGGGCGCTGCCTGGCCTCTGCCACGCCACGCCGAAGACCTCCGCAAACAGGTGGGCCTGGGGCGGGGAGGGTGGACGGTTGCCCCCGGGGCCGTAGGCGACCCGAGGAGAAGAGGAGGAGGAGGAGGAGGAGGAGGAGGAGGAGAAGGAGGAGGAGGAGGAGGAGGAGGAGGAGGAGGAATAGGAGGAGGAGGAGGAATAGGAGGAGGAGAAGGAGGAGGAGGAGGAGGGGGGGAGGAGGAGGAGGGGAGGGAGAGGAGGAGGAGGGGGAGGGGGAGGAGGAGGGCGGGTCGCCAAAGCCCTTCGGAGAACCTCTCCAGGCGGGGGGGGGGGGGGCCAAAGGACGCCGACATCAAGCCGCCCTGGACCTCTCCTGGGGCGCGCTCGGACCGGCACGCTGAGAATCCCGGCCGTGGCGACGAGGGCTTTCCAGGACGAGCAGCGGTACTCGAGGCCTCCTGGATCGGGTGCGAGTAGATGGGGTCGGAAGACCGCGCCGCATCGCCGACGCCCCAGCGATGCATCGGCGACGTCGGCAATGCATCGACGCCGTCGGCGTGGAGAAGACCA
Organism: Prorocentrum cordatum; assembly: GCA_963575745.1. NCBI lineage: Eukaryota > Dinophyceae > Prorocentrales > Prorocentraceae > Prorocentrum > Prorocentrum cordatum. The sequence goes on along the minus strand of CAUYUJ010000070.1, from coordinate 229,184 downwards.
GGCCCCACGCCGAGCCGCAGTGCCGATGCATCGGCGATGCGGCGCGGCGCGATCCTCCGACTCCGATTTACCTCCGACCCCATCTGGGAACCCTAGAGGTATGGGCATCCGCCTGCCAGCTCCGCGTCGCCTCCGCCCAACTCCCTGACTCTCCGGCCATGCTGCCATGCTCCATCCACCCTTGCTTCCCTCCTTTCAGCCACCCTGCCTCCTCGCGATGAGGAGGACCTCGGGAAGAGGAGTGGCCAAAAAGAAAAGGCCCTGTCTTCCCTCTCATTGTTTGCCGTACACCCGGGCATGAGAGGGGAGTGATGGCTAAGAACACATGTTCCTCCCCCTCCTCATCCTCATTCTCCTCCTCCTCATCATCTGATTATTATCATTATGCTTATTTTTCTCACTCTTCTTCTTATTACTATTAGTATTGTCAGTATCAGTATTACTATTATTACTACCTTTGCTCTCATTATAAATATTAATATTCGTCTTATTACTATTATTCGTATTATGAATTATTATTATTATGATTCCTCTTCCTCTTCATCCTCCTCTTCCTCCTCCTCCTCCTCCTCCTCCTGCTCCTCCCCTGGAGCTCCTCCTCCTGCTCCTCCCTTGGAGCTTCTCCTCCTCATCCGCCTCCTCCTCCTCATCCTTCTCCCCCGGAGCTCCTCCTCCTCCTCCTCCGCCTCCCCCTTCTCCTCCTCCTCCTCCACCTCCTCCTCCTCCTCCTCCTTTCCTACCCCCCCCCCCGAGGGCCCCCATCTGCGTGGAGCCCGTATGCTGCGCGGCGGCGAGCAGGGCGCGGAAGGCCGCGAGGGCGTCGCGCGGCGGCGCGCCCTCCCTGCCGAGCTCGGAGGCGGCCGCCGCGAAGAGCTCCGCCAGGCGGCGGGCTGTGCCCTCGGCGAGCGGCACGTTGACCTCTTGTGAGGCCATGGGCTGCAGCAGGGCTGAACCTAAGCGGTGTTTTTCGGTTTCGTTTTGTTGTTCGTTTTCCCTCGGATTGTCTTCGATCCGCCTTCACCGCAAAACGACATCGAACCGAAAACGACCCACGAAATGACCGAACACACCGTTGAGGTCCAGCCCTGGGCTGCAGAGCCGACCCATGTTTTAGGATTCGCAGCGTTGTCCAATGATTTCCTGGATCTGCCTCTCCCCTCCATGTCCAATGATTTATTCTGGATTCCTATGGACATGGGCGTTTCGTTGTGTGTGTGTGTGCGCGTGTGTGTGTGTGTGTGCGTGTGTGTGCGTGTGTGCGTGTGTGTGTGTGTGTGTGTGTGTGAGTGTGTGTGTGTGTGTGTGTGTGTGCGTGTGTGTGTGTGTGTGTGTGGGCCGATTCTCCCCTCCTGATTCTAGGAAACCTTCGTCAGAACGACAAAAGGCGATCACGAGCGGCGAGCAGATCGGCATCCGCGCCCTCGCGGTCTGGACTCGGGGGCGGGATCCCGCGAAGGCGCGACCCCACGACGTGCTGCGGGCACGCTCTGCGCGGGTTCGCGGCTCGGGGGCCCCCGGCCCGCGAGGCCACGAGGCGCGGATGTTTTTTTTTGTTGTCCCACGAGGCGCGGATGTTTTTTTTTTGTCCCACGAGGCGACGAAGCCCGATGAAGGAGCCATTAAAACGGAAAGCCCAGCTTGAGCGGAGGCCAGCTTGAGCATTTTTGGGTATGTTTGGTGGTGTTTGTAATTTTTCGCCCAAAATCCCCCTCTAGGGGGACACGCCAATCCATGAGCACGTTCCGACGAGTTCCCCCCTGTGCCCTCAGGGAAGGCACGTGCGGCCGACCCCGCCACCCCGCCCTCCGCGGGCCCGCGCTTGGGAGCTGCTGTTCGCCCCGTCGGGGTTCGCGGCACTGCCCTGGCTGACCCGGGGTCGCGCGAACGTATGGAAGACGGATGGTCACAAGCTGGCCAGATCTCCGACTGCGGATCTACCAGTAAAGGGCCACACGCGAACCCTACCCCCGACCCCCACGATTTCTGAGGGGGAGGGTGGGGGTCACTTCGTTCGGAACGAAGTGAACCCCACCCTCCCCCTCAGAAATCGTGGTGGGTAGGGGTAGGGTTCGCGTGTGGCCCCCTAACCAGCGCCGATGCTGAATTGGCCGTCTGGGAAGTTGCATCCTAACGGAGAAACCGAAAGGTATCGATACCACGACTCCCTGGATCTTCCCTGGTGCGTCCGGACCAGCACTCCGAGGCGCATCCGGCCGTGATGTCGAGGGCCTCCCAGGACCCCCAAAGAAGCGAACATGAGGGAGGGGGGGGGCGGCATCCGGCGGCGAGCGAGGGGGGGAAGGGAAAAGAAGGCCTTCTCGGAAGGCGGCGCGACTTCTCAGAAGCGCTCGCGCCTTCTGGGAACTTTCTGGCGCCCCCGGGGGGGGGGGCTCAGAAACCTGCTCAGAAGCCTGGGGGCCTTCCGAGCAGGCTGGGGGGCTTCCGAGCCTCCTGAGAACTTACGATCCTCTCCTTCTCACATCCCCCCCTCGCTCGGCGCCGAAGTACCGCCTTCTGAAAACTTACGATCCTCTCCTTCTCACATCCCCCCCTCGCTCGGCGCCGAAGTACCGCCTTCTGAAAACTTACGATCCTCTCCTTCTCACATCCCCCCCTCGCTCGGCGCCGAAGTACCGCTACTACAGGAAGAAACCGCGGCATAAGCCAAACTTGTGGAGCTCCGCGCGGGTTTTCTTGGATCCGCGCGGGGCCCCCCCTCCCTGGCGCGCGGCGCGCGCCAGGGGAGGCGCCGGATGCGCCGCCGGGGGGGGGCCCCAGCGCGGATCCGAGAAATCCGCGCGGAGCGACAAAAGTCGATGTCGATGGCGATTTTTTTCTTCGAGAGGTCTCGTTACTGCTCCTCCTCCTCCTCCTCTTCCTCCTCCTCCTCTTCCTCCTCCTCCTCCTCCTCCTCCTCTTCCTCCTCCTCCTCCTGCTCCTCCTGCTCCTCCCCCTCCCCCTCCTCCTCCTCCTCCTCCTCCTCCTCCCCCTCCTTTTCCAGTGGTTCTCTCTTCACCCCACCATTCCAGGAACGAAAGGGCTGCTGAAATGATATACGAGCGGTCTGGGTAGGCCTGGTTTCCCGAAGTGCAAGCCGAGGTTTAACCAGCGCCGAAGAAAAAGTGTGACAGCATACGTCTAGACACCACCAATTATCACCCTCTGTGGTCGAGAAGATCCCACCACCACCACCTCCCCCTTCGGGGCACAAGGGGGTGAGGTGCCAGGGGCGTGAAAAATGTTGGCCTCTGGGCCACGGGAGCCGTCCATTGATATTTTGACGACGCCGTTGTACGAAAATTTTGTCGCAAGCGGCTCCCAACTTACATGAAAACCCCAAATTATAAGCCCCGCGGCGCAGACAAAACACAATCGGTCTACCAGTTTCGACTAACGTACAAACATGCAACTGGTGGGGGCGGTCTAACGGGATGTCAGCCAAACTCTTTAAGACGGGAGGAAGAAAAGCACAACTACCTGGAGCCCTCTTGTCTTTGAAGCACCTGGCGCACTGGGCGCACCTCCAACGGCAACCGTTCCACAGCACTCGGTGCGCACGTCCCCTGGAAATCATCCTCACCTTGGGAGGGGCGGGGTCCCTAGACAGTTTTCCGAACAACTCCTTGGCTGGCGGAATGTCAGCCAGGAGGCGTGCAACAGGCCTGGCAATCAGGTTCCATTCGGCGGCAGCCGATTCATATCTGGATATGTTGCCCAAAACATCAAGATGTGAATGAACCCCATCACGTGCATACTCGTCCGCTTTGTCATTGCCTCTCTCATGTCGACAATTTGCGCCCGTGACTGTGTCATCTGTGATGTGTGCTTTTCACGTTCTATAGATGCCACGCTGGATAGCGCCTCTGAAACAGGGCTCCCCAAACCTCTGCCAGCGGAGTCGACCCTGAAGCCGCCGTGAAGCTGTTTTCAGCTCCGCTGAAGAGGCCCCTGCAATCCACGTGGATAGTGTACGCAAAATCTTCATCATTAACATCACTTGACACATGTTTAAGTGCTTGGAGGGGTGCATATACTTCACCAAATACCGCACACTGGGGCAGAAAGCCAAGCACGTTACCAAAGGCCGCCTGGATGAAATCCGCCTCTTCATTGACAGCAGTAACTGCCCGCCCCAACCTGGCAACGCGAAGAGTGGGCCCCGTGCACGAGCCATCCGTGTAAATGTAGACGTGTCTCGTGAAGACGATTTCCCCACAGGGGTCCCCGATGGAGTGCACATACTCAACCTCCCCATCCCATGAGCGCGGCATGATGTCTGCTGGATATGGGTGCCAGGGGTAGCTGAAGAGCGGGTCATCCTCGTCAACCTCGAGGCCGCGTCTGACCAGCTCTGCCGAAAGGAACTCCGATCTGCGTTCTTGCAGACCTTCACACTGGTAGAGACGATGCCATACAGAATCGATGTGGCCATTCTGTTCGCGGCGGCGGAATGGGAGGAGTGGTGGTACTTGAAATCCCCATCTGTATAGGGTAATCGCAGTAATATATGAGCGTGGAGATACTTGTTTGATGCATCGGCGATTGATTTTCGCACTCCTGCTAGAGCTGGACCTCCAAAAGCTTCTCGGTGGATCCACCCACGGGCCCCTCTCCAAGATCTCCAGAGCACTTGCATTGACGCCGCCGCCGAAATACTGAACCATTCGTTCAGAGATAGGCTGCGTACTAAGATCGCGCATGGAATACTTGGCTACTTGACAGTAAGGCGCGGCCGTTAGGATGAAGCCCCCCCCCTTCGCGCATCGTGAAATGCCCCTGCGACGCCCCATTTGGCTTTCATCATCCACTGGAGTATATCTCCCACAGGTCCCCAAGCCCTGAAATCCCAGGAACTTCTGGGGTGCGTCTCCAGGTGCTTCTGAACGATGGGTATAAGTCTGGCCAACTCACCTGCTGTCGAGCAGTCTCCTGGCCTATGCTCCAGCGACGTGGTCAGCCAGAACTGCTTGGCATATCTGGTAACCGTAGCACCTGCATGGCGCAGCGGGTCCTTGTCAGGCTCCAAAGAAAAAGCAAGCTCGAGATCTGCTCCACAGCTCGTGAGTCCCAGGGTGCAACCTGCCTGTGGTCGCAGACGACGGATCTCGGCTGGCGACCATCCCACCACCTCTTCCCCATAGGCCGCAGCAGGTTACACTCCACAAAACCACACCTTGACCTTAGATCTTTCGGGGTTCTTGAGGGAGGCATTACTACGCGTTCGTTTTTTGCAATTCGCCCATCTGTCTCTCTCCTTCTCTGTCTCGCTCTCGCTCTCGCTCTCTCTCTCTCTCTCTCTCTCTCTCTTTCTCTCTCTCTCTCTCTCTCTCTACTTCTCTCTCTCTCTCTCTCTCGCACTCTCTCTCTCTCTCTCTTTCTCTCTCCCTCTCTCTCTCTATCCGATTGTGATTGCGCTTCCCCGCCGCCCGGCGATTCCCTGGGCTGAAGTCCACTCCCAGGTTGACGATGGCAGGATCGCAAGCCCCCGCGCATTGCTTGAGACCAGCAAGTGCAGCACGCACAAATGCTGGACTCGCACCAGTGTGACGTAACTTTTTGAGCGAGAAGGTGAGGTTGAAGAGGCTAGAGAGGCTACCCACCAAGAACGCAAGGGCCGAACCCATGTTCGTAACACAGCTCGAAATAAAATCATTATACGCAGTCAATCCAAAGTCGTCTACGTGCGCTGCCAGTGACGGCGTAAAGCCTTGTTCTAGGTAGGCGTTCACGGTGGGGAAGCAGTCGAATTCTATTTACAACGTAGCTGTGCTGCTCCCCGCCGCGATTCCCTGCCCAGGTTCAAGTGGATCCGAAACCATCCCATCCATGCATCGCATCCTCCTCCACCCATGCGTGCGCAGTGCAAGCCGAAGTGAGTGGAGTGGGAATTTCCAGTCAATAGCCGTGCGAACTAGCTGGGGGCGTTGTACATGTTCATGGCGCTGTTTGAGATCTCCCACAAGCGACAATATATGTTGTGTGTCTCCTACAGTTAGATCTCCGCGCACGGTCTGGCGCCTAATTGCGTCTGCAGGCCTCCTAGACGGCGCCATGGAGAATATACCTCTGTCCTGGACACGCTTCTCCCAGTTTTTGCAACCCCTGGAATGCCACCTCGAAGTCGCCCTGAAAAGCGACAGGAAAAAAACCAATGGGTCGGCGACCCACTACTGGCTTTCTGAAAAGAGCTACCTGGAGAGTGCGCATCCAGGTTGGGGCTGCCCCCACCATCGTCATGAGACACATAACCTGACCGGGCAAGCCCACAGCGGGCCGACAAAGTAGATGAGAGTGGCGAGGATGGAAACCATCTGCAGCAATAGTGGCCTTTTTAAAGCTCTTGCCCATGGGCAATCACCTCATCAACGCCGGGGGCCTTCGGGAAGACCATGTCTTCAGGCCAATCAAGAACCTGAAAATCATCGCGCCCCCCCCCCCCCCCCCCAAGCTCATGGCCATGACATTTCCTCCTCCTTCATCTGAGCTGTCAGGCATGAGGTGTTGCTGCCGCAATCTGTGCCAACAATGTCCTGGCGCCTCGAATCTGCCGCCTCGGTGTAGGCGCGGGCCCACTTGGCCCCGCCCGCAAGCGCCTCCGTGCACCAGTCCTTCCACTTCTGGGCCCGATCTTTGCGCTCTCTGGGCGGGCAGGCCTCTGCGCTGACATTGGCGAACTGGTATGCAGAGAAAAGTGATTCTGCGACTTGCTCTGCTCGCCAAATGAAGCCGTCGCAGCGGAGAGGCGCAAGGGCAGCCTGGAGGAAGCCGAGCCAGAGAGTCTTCCCACCAGGATAGTGGCACTTGAACCCCCCTCCAGACACCGTAGACGCATTGGTAGAATTCACGAATTCTCTGAAATATTCTGGATGAGCAACGTATTTACAGCTGTGAGCCAATGAGCAAAGTTCATGTACTCGACGGGCGAACCCATGGAGTGCTCGATAGGGGCCGCTCGTTGGCGACCTTCTAGAGCACGGCAGGTTCCCAAGAGGTATAGCTCCAACATTCTGTTGTGAACCACTGCGGAGCCCTTTCTGGGGAACGCTGCAGGGCACCGTCGAGTTCCTTCCAACCTGGCCCACGCAATTCCCCGCAGTCATCCGGGCCCATCTGGAGTACGGCCTTCCCAGGGCCAGTCGGGAGTCGGCAAACCCCTTCCGCCTCCAAGGGCTCCAAGAGTGTATCCATGCGCTCTCGAAGGTCGTCGTAATCAGGGGCCTCAAGAGCAGGTCCTGTCGGCAAGTCGACGGACAGTCGTGCAAATTGGCGAAGCCTTTTCACAATAATCTTGTCAAGGCCCTCCTCCAACGTTGCAAAGAGTGGGCGACGTGGGAAAATCTGTTCGCCCACCTCTGCGATCGCAGAAGCCACGCAGGGCAATATGGTCTCGCCAACAAGAAAGTAATCGAACCAGGTACCTGGATTCGATGCAACGCGCGTTGCCGTCGGAGACGGCACCGCCACTTGCCCTTTGAGCTTGCGCGGTGCACATCCTTCCTGAAACACATGTGGTTCCAAGTTGAAATCCCCGCCCGCTACGCATGGCGCACCGCTGTGTAATATGTTTTTCCTAAGACGCTCGCAATGCGTAGGTTGGTCTGTGCGAGCCCCCCCCCCCCCCCCGCCCTTCCAATGCCCACAGCGCATAGATGCTATGCCCAGCGCTTTTGAGCGGGGAAAAACGTGTCAAAGTTTGTGTGGCACCAGCGGGGCTTCTCGTCCTGGCCGCTGCCATAGGTCGAGGCTCGCCCTTGCCAGTGTGCAAACTCCTGCCGATCTCCCCAAGCTCCGTGTAATGCAGCGCGGTGCCCAGAAGCTCTTCCATCCAAGTTTGCGCGCACTTTTCCCTGGCCTCGTTGAGACCTTGACCATGGAGTTCATGTTCTTGAACAAATACGGCATGAGCCTCACAATCTTTGGTAAACGAAACTGCAATAGACAAACAATTTCCATTGACCGTGAGGATCTGCAGTCGGCCCGATGTGGCTTCACTTTGAATGTTACCCTCGCGAGCGTGGTGGTCGCTCAGCTCCCGCCGCAGCCTCGCCTGACTCGGTGAGTCTGCGCCTGGCTGCCGCCTCGGTCTCGACCCCGGCTGCTCCGCGCTCTGACAGCGGCGCGGGAGGCATAGGTACGTCTGCTGCAGCTGCTTCAGCTTGTGGAGCCTCGGCGCCACGCTCAGCCAACTCCTCATATGCTCGCTCATGTCTGTGCCGGGCCTCCTCAAAGCCACCTGCTGTGCGGACTTGCGCTGCCAACACACTCATATGCGCATGAAGTCCCTCCAAAAGCTGAGGCAGTAAACACTGAGCGAAAGTGTGCATGCCCTGGAGGAATGTGGCCTCATCGATCTGGCCCTTGCCCTTGCCCTTGATTGCGTTGCTGAAGGCCTCCCCGGGCTCCTCCTGCTGCTGCTCGTGCGCTGGGTGGGCCAGTCCTGGCGGCAACGTGCATGGACCAGACAAGGGCTCCCGCATCAAATTGTATACACGAAGTTCCAATTCTGTCTTGTGAACACGAGCAGCCTCTAGGTCTGCCTTGAGCAACGCACGTTTGACCTCCAGGTCCCCAAACACCTGCTCCTGTTTGTCCATGTGACCCTTCTGTTTTGCTAACTGGGTCTGTGTTTTATCAGCCTTGTCAACGCCATCTGTGTAAGTTGGCTCTCTGACTTCTCTGAATCTCTCTCTTCACGAAGACTCCTCAGTACGACCTCTTGGGAAGCGATGGCCTCCTCGTAACCCCTCTTCGATCCCTCCGTCTCCGCATTAGTCTCCAGTGAGTTCAACATATACAGAGTTTGCTGTAAACGGATGATATGAGGGCCCACTTTGTTGGAAGACGACGTACCAGACTCTGATGTGTCTTTCTTCCTGGGTGGTACTGGCTTCTGCTCGACCTCCATCTGGGATTCCCAGTTGGTTCCACACTGCCAGCACCATGCACGTCGGAGATTCGTAGTCGCTGCGCATACGGCGCAAGTCCATGCATAATCTGCGGACGCCTGCTGAGGTGGGGGCTGCGGGCGGCGGTCGGGTCCTGAGCTCTTGCCCTTGCCCTTTTTCTTTTGCCCTTGCCCTTGCCCTCGCCTCGACGTCCCATGTCGCAACAGGAAGCTTCGTTACTCGCCCACGGCCCAGCTTTGGCCCTGGTTGGAAGTGTGGGCGAAATGTCAAGCAGGCGCTGTCGCCACTCGAGCGCTGACCCCCTCCGAGCAGAGGGGAAATGGCTTGAGCCAACCCTACGGTTTTCCTCCTCCTCCTCCTCCTCCTCCTCCTCCTCTTCATCCTCCTCCTCTTCCTCCTCCTCCTCCTCCTCCTCCTCCTCCTCCTCCCTCCTCCCCCTCCCCCACGCCCCTCCTCCTCCTCCTCCTCCTCTCTCCTCCTCCTCCTCCTCCTCCTCCTCCAACTCCTCCTCCTCCTCCCCCTCCTCCTCCTCCTCCTCCCCTCCCCCTCCCCCTCCCCCTCCTCCTCCTCCCCCTCCTCCCCCTGCTCCTCTGAGACCTCGTCCCCCGCGAGCTCCGACCACAGGCCCTGCTGCGCCTGCCGCGTCAGCGGCGGCGCCCTCGACGGCAGCAGCGCCTCGATCGCCCGCGGGTCCCTGGCCAGCAGCCGGCCGCGCAGGCCGCCCAGCTCGCGCCGCAGCCGCCACAGCCCGCCCCAGCAGCGCTCCAGGGCTTCCGGGCCGCCGCCTCCCGCCGCCACCACCTCAGACATCCCAGATATCCAATGCACTGACAAAAGCACGACGGAGGATTTTCGCAGTTTTCGGCCCCCAGGGGCCCTTCCCGGGCCTCGGGGCCGTCAAGAAACGACTCGGGATGCAAAACCGGTCCTTGGGAAGGGGTCGAGACTTCCGGGGACCCCGCATGGACAAAATCACGACGTCGGATCCATGGGATAGACAAGCGCGTTCCCCTTCTCGCAAAGCAACAGCTCGCAAGCGGTCTGGATCCGCCACGGAGGGTTTACGACACATTGCACTGATGCAAGCTTGTTTTTGTTGACGCTTGCGAGGGGGCTTCAGGGCCGGCGCCTCCCGCCGCCACCACCTCAGATAAGGAGAGCGCACATGGCAGGCCAGTCCACAAGAAACCGTCCACAAGAAACCCGACCCCGAGACCCCAGGACGCCGATCGACTTCTGGTGTGGGAACGCCACGCTCTCCACAGCAAAACGAGACCCAAGCAACCCAGGGCACCCTGGAGGCAAGCAAGGTGTTTCTTGGCATGGGCCCCCACTGCACCGATATGTCCCCGACCCCGTGCGTCGTGAACAAAGTCACGACGGGGGGCTCTCGGCACTGTTCGGCTTTTCGGGGGCCCTCGCCAGGCCATGGGGCCGTCAAACGAGACACAGGATGCTAAGCCAATCCCCGGGAAGGGATTCAGACCTCTGGGCGTCCACGTCGCGGAAGAAAACAACTTGACGTCGCGGGTCAGGGACCGCTACCTTGTCTCGTTTTCGCCTCCTTGGGCCTCCTGGAAGGCCCTCGTCGCCATGGCTGGATTCTCCTCCGTATCCTGATCAGAACGCACCCGGGGAAAGGTCCAGGGAGTAGCGGCATCGTAGGACGCAGGAGGACATACTCATACGATGTGCTTCTGATGGCGTGGCGCGCCCGAACCGAACATCACACAATACAAACATCCTGCGGTACTTGAGCAGGGACCGATCCTTCCGGCATTTCTATAGCCCTACCACGAGAAGTTCTTAGAACCCAGAAATGTTCTAATAACAACAACAATGTTCTTAGAACATTACCCGATGTGTTAAACCAAGACAGTCTCAACCAGAAATGTTCGAAGAACATTCCGTGCATACCGCAAAAAAGGTTCTTAGAACATTGTTTGGTGGGGCTGTAGGCGAGCCGGGACGCTCCGCCACTGCTCGAGGTACAGCGTCACCCAGGCGGCATGGCCAGGCAGCGCTCGCCACCGAGCGTGTACTGCAAGAGCTCCGAGCGAGCGCACCGACTACCTACCAGACCACCCCAACCCAACCCGAAGACCCGAATTTCGGGTTGGGGGGGGTAAGGGTTCCACATGTGTTTTTTCGATGTTTCCCGCCCCCCCCCCCCACTGGAAATCGAGGGTAAATCTGAGCCTTCGGGTTGGGTTGAGGTGGTTTGGTGGGTGGTGACGCACGCGTCGCCCTCGGGGCGGGCGGGGCGGGCGCTGCGGCCGTGCCGCCGCAGCGTCTGCCCTCGAGGCGCCCACGGGGGCGAGGCGCCGGCACCTCGGCAGGCCCACGGCAGACCCACGGCAGGCCCGAGGCGGCGCTCGCCCGCGGTGCCCGCGGCGCCCTCCCCAAGACGCTAGAGGCCGCGCGTCGGAGCAGGCGGCGCGGCGACGCATGAATATATATCTCTCCTCCTCCTCCTCCTCCTCCTCCTCCTCCTCCTCAGGCCACCCCCGCCACCAGCGAGAACGCCTCCGCCGCCTCGCGCGGCTCCACCGGGGGCTCGCGCCGCGAGCGCAGCGCAGCGGCGAAGAGCGCGGCGAACTCCTGCGCGGTCAGGGGGCTCCCCGCGCGCGAGGGCCCGGCGCCCGCCCGGCTGCTCTCGAGCAGGGGCCTCCACTCCTATAGAGGGCGAGCCGACTCCAGAAACTTGAGCTTTCGGAGCTCCGCGCGGATCTCCTGGACTGGCGATCGCCAGGGGCGGCGGGGGAGGCCGGAGCCGACTGTGACTCTGGAATCGTGCCCCGGGGTCGTCAGGCCCGACCGCCCGCCTCAGGTGGCGTGCTATGGGATACACAAAGACATACTAGTACTAGATGTTCTTCTTGGAGGCGTGCGTCTGACCCAAACATACAGTATACCCATCTTGTAGTATATCGTTTCCCGAGCGGTGTGGCCAGAAAGCGCCCGCCACAACGCATATACTATAAGATTTCTCGGTGCGCGCGTCGCCCCTGGGGGGGCGACGCACGTGTAGTATAAGTATGTTTGGGTGTTGCCGATGCTAGATCGACGACACGCAGGGAGTGACCCGGGGTGAGAGCGGCCTCTGGTGCGCGGCTGTTTTGGGGGCCGGCGGCGGGACCAAGCACAAGCGCGCAGGACGCTGCCATCGCATCGCGCTCGGCGATGGGCGGGGGACCCCAATGGACCCTCACCCGAGGTCACTCCAGCGAAGGGTCACTCTCACGTGTAGTCGACTACAGCGCGCACAGCTTGGACCCCAGGAGTGTGTACCGGGGCAGCTCCACGGAGCGCAGGCCGCAACGGTCTGCACGGCCAGTGCGTGCAAAAATGTTATGCCAAAGTGACCCCTCCAGGCGGCGTGGTGGCGCGCACAAGGGGGGGTCGGGCGAGGGGGGATGGCCTCTCAGGAGGAGGCCGCTTCTCAGACGGCGCCGGCCCTGCATCCACTGAGAAGGCCCGCGCCCTCCTGAGAAGCAGCCTCCCTCTAAGGAGCCCTTTCCCCCTCTTGCACGTGGGTGACGAAGAATGAAAGATCTCCACGAAGAGCTCCGAGCACTTCTGTTTAATACGGGCGTGTCCCCCCATGCAGGCGGATCTTGGACGAAAAACTGAAAATACCCCAACATGTTAAACAACAAACAAAAACATACTCGACAAATCGCCCCCAGACTATTCTTCGACAAGTTTTGGATATTCCTCCTGTAGAGTTATGTTGCTCCCATCGCACTTAAAGACCACATCCCAGACATAATGTCAAGCAGCCTGAAAAGTGTCGAAAGAGTCTGGAAAAAGTCTCGAAACGATGTCGGACGAGTGTCTCCCGGGGCCCGGCACGTGAAAACCCTCGAGCCTTTGGGCCCTTTTTTCCCTGGTGCTCGAAAATCGTTCTGGTGGTCAAGGCTAAAGTAGGTTGGGACATCATAACTTCGGGGATGGACAGACCCCCCTTTAGCAAAACGTAATTTAATGAAAACGACCTGAGGCCTAACCCTGGCGGGCGCAAGCCTGGAAAATGACGGCTACGGCGCCCTCTCGAGAACCGCAAACGGACAATTCACGAATCGACGTGTCGCTGTTAGGAGGTCTGTCCACCCCCGATAACTATAGAGGGACCGGCCCGAATGAAGCTCGTGCCGATGCAATTTCATATGCCTCGAACTCCGGCGGCGCGCCCTCTGCCGGCCCCGCGCCCGCGCGCTGCGCCACGGAGGGCGCCAGCGACGGCCTCCGGTGCTGCCCGGCGGACGCCAGCGACTGCCGCTTGAAGAGGCCCTGCGGGAGGGCAGGGGGGGGCCACTGCTGCGACGGCGATGCGCCTGTTACCCGCATATGTGGGCTGCGATCGGGATAAATCGCTCCAGAGCAATCCGGAGCGCTCTCGGAGCGTTCCGGAACGCTCTGGAGCGGCCGCGGCGCCCAATACATCCTCCAAACCCGCCGACTCTCAGAGATTTCGAGTTATCCCGATCCGATTTTGTCCCGATCTTCGTGTCGTTTTAACATGTGCACCCCGTGCAGGACTACCTGCCAGACCACCCCAACCCAACCCGAAGACCCAGAATGTGACCCGAACTTCTGGTTGGGGGTGGTACGGGTTCCATGTGTTTCTCCAATGTTGAACATCAAACTTCGATCGGTCCCCGATCAGGTCGGCTGCGGGGGGGGCATCGGCAACGGCGAGAAGAGGTCGCAAGCGCCTCTCCTCCTACCCGCGGGACTTCGGACGTGACGAGGGACCCATTCACCAGGGACTTGCGGCATCGATGGGCCAAAGGAGAATTGAGTTCAGCAGCTGCACGATCGCTCGCCCACAGCGCCCAGCTCCAGGGCGCCCAGAGATTGGTGCGACTGAGCGCTCTAGGCGCACATGGCTAACCTCCCCAAACTGTGCTTCGAGACTTGGTTCGTTTAGTCGGGGGGCCCGAGGGCGCTCCCCCGATCGATTGGATCGAATTGGCACTGAAGGGGTCTAGGAGAAAGCCATATCCAATCATTTGGCCCCATAAATGATTTCAGGCTTTGGCGAACGCCCGACCTGATATTTGGAGGCATCGCATCACAAGTCCAGAACATGCGGCGTACCAGTTTTGGGTATCCATCAGGGCGTCGAAATGTGACACGTCATCCTCACTTACCCAAAGATTCATGGCATCGCATTGTTCCGATTGGGTTTCACGGGGGCGGTGGCAGATTCAACAAGCACGCCAGCCTGTACACATTTACTTTGAACTCGCGATTAGCCGCTGGCCGCGCTGTCCAAACCCGCTTCTTGTGCGGGGAACGCGATTGACCCGCGACAGCTACCTTGAACACCTTCGGGCGGCAGGCCTGGCCGCGCCCTTGATGTTCAGGGTGGGGGTGGGTGCCATTGGCCTTCGGCTTGAGAATGTGATGGTGGACGTCCCCCACGCTGTAGATGAAGTGGTTGCGCCTCGCAAGATTGGGAAAATATCGTGGCATTTTGCCGTCGTAAAAGTTTGTTTCGGAGGCGCCGCGTTTGCTGAACGCATCAAGAGGTGCCGTTCAGACTTGCAAGCTTGACGCAATAATCACCGGACAACCGCATCGCGTTTACAAGGGGCACTGACGGCTGACCGCGCCAGGACTTCGGACAGCTGGCCTGAATTGGAGGCCAAAGCGGCTGCGACGAGACACCTCGTTGTGCGCGCTGTGGATCTGATCACACGGCCAGGGGATCGGCTTACATCCACGGCCAAAGACCCACGCAGAACGGGCAAAACAAATTTAGGAGGAGAGCTGCACGACCACGGTGCCACCACCTCCTACGAAGAGGCATCCCTCAGGCCGAGCGGCACGCCCCTCAACGTTTGTCCGGCCCCGAGCTCTCGCCTTCGCGAGAGCTCGGGATGGGGCCCGCATCGTTCATGCCCTCTCGGAGGGCAGACGATGCGCGCGGCGACGCAGCGTGGGGGTCTCCAGAGACCGCAACAATAGTCTCCTCTGCATCCACCGCAGGGCGGGGCGAGACGTTTCCTATCCAAGACGCGCATTTCCCCGCCCGGAACGGGAGGTCGGGACCTGGGGGGGGCGGCCTCAGGGCGCTCTCCGAGACTCTCCCCAACCGCCCCCCCGTGGCAGCGGATCCCGCCCACGCTGCGCGAAGCAGCGGCACGGTTCCTGCTCCTCGCGCCGTCGGCGCCCCCCCCCACCGAGGGCCCGCGGCGCCACCGACGGCCGAGCCGACAGCGACCCTCGAATTGGGGGCCGCGGTACTCGGAGGGCCCACGGGCCTCGCGACTGACACTTCCTCCAGAGAAAAGAGAGACTGGCTGGAAGAACTGCCAGCCGACGCACTGTGAGCGGCGACGACGCTAGCCGCGGGCCCATGCTCAACCTGCGCGGCAGGACCCGAGCCATGCGCGGGGCCGAACAGGAAGCTCGAAACCTCCTCTTCGGCAGCACAAACAATCGCACTCCCACGGCGCAGCCTCCGAAATATGCGGCTCGAGGGAGTTAGGACCAATCTTCCCCGTCCCAGGCCCGCCCATCTCCGCGCCCGGCTCCACCCCGTCGGCAGCAGACGGCGCAGTAGGGCCTGCGTCCGCAGGACCTGGGACGCCGAGAGGCCAGAACGTGGACAGGTCGACTTTGACCCCAGTCTGCCTTGGGTGGAGCTCCCTGCCGAGAAGCCTCCAATTCACATTCTTGTGTGGCGACGCCAGCAGAACGCACTTCTTGGCAAGGTTGGCCATGCGCTCACCTGACGTGTAGCTGCCACACCACTGGCATATGCAAACAAACGAAGCATCGCTGCAGTCGATGAGGACGCAGCGGCGCCCTAGAGTCTGCAACACCTGGGGCTGCACTGTGAGGTGCTGCGCGCAACGCCCAGGCAACGTTTTCACACGGGAACGAGATCCTCGAAAAACAACGCTGGCACTGCCAAAAAATTCGAGGAGGGTTGCCGATGATAATCCAATCTTGGCCAAGCCCCTCGGCGCGGGGGTCTCCGGGCCTCGGCGCCAGCGGGGCCCCGTCCAACGCGGCTCGGGGCCAGAGGGGCATCATGCGGGCGGCGAGCTTGACGACGGCTCGGGAGACAGCCGCTAGATGCGAGACCCGCTGGTGGTCATCCTCAGTGCCGTCGGGGTGCAGGGCCGCACCGAGCTTCGCTGCTCTGTCGGCCCAGTCGTTCCCCTTCCTCTTAAACAGCTCGTCAACATCAAGAGGCTGGTCAAGCTCGGGATTAGCCTTCACCTTATCTACGCCGTCGATGGCGCCGTCGGCTAAGGCGTCAGCCTGCAACAGAAACCCCGAATACATCCGAAGCAACGTCCACAGCTTGACGACATTTTGACAGTCGCTTTTACATCTGAGAGGTTTCGGGGGCAAAAGGGCAGCCGTGCGAGCAGGGGCACCAAACTGCGGGAAGCTAGAGGAGAGAGGGCCGCAGAGAATCGCCCGGAACTCGCCGTTGGCCGAAAGCTTCGCCGCACCTCACCCTGCCCTCCAAAGCTCCTTGATAGGCGACTTCCTACACGAACCATCAAAGAAAATGTTCCCCACCAGCTATTGTCCCATGTCCGCGTGCATTGCGAAGCCACTGGAAATGTATGGCGGCTCATCTAGGCCTGTGCCGACTTGAGAAACTCTGAGAATCTGGGCCGCGAAAGCTTCGTCTTGTCCCAAGGGTCGACGCCACCACTCTCCAGGATGAGGGAAAAGACCTGTTTCAAGATGGAACCGCTCAAGGATCGCGAGGTCGGGCTTCCTGGCAAAGCCCAAAAATCTTTTAGGCACCAGCTCTTTCCTCAGGTCTTCGCACGAAGAACACTCTCAAAGGCGGTGAAAAATAGTGTCGTTTGGCAGGCAGCGCAGAGGGCAGACGTCGTCCACTTGGTAGCCTGCAGCACGAGCGCGGGCAAGCGACCAGACCCCGTTACAGCATACGGTGAGGATGCAGCCCTTGTCCAAGGCCGAGTACTTCTTGGCCGCCAACCCTTCCAAAACAATGTCAAAGCACAGCCTGTGGTTCTGCGCGTATTTGACCTCCTGCGTTGTAGAAGTCTGCGAGAGGCTTCTCGGCGCACCTTTTTGAGCAAGGCAGGGGGGGTGAGGGTACCCCCGGACCATCGATCACCCCGGACGGCTGAGACACACACCTCATCGCTCCCAGAGGGCTCACGGCCCGCCAACTGGGGCAAGGCCCACTGAAAGCCTGGGCCCAGGCGTCCCTCAAGAAGCCCCAAGAGAAGGCCGAGGGGGTGGCGGATGTGTGTCTGAGCCACACTTCGCGCGCATAGCGCAAGATCGGGGCAGGCGTGCCGAACCGCGTCGGGCCACCCTCCGGCGCAGGAGCGAGCAGAGAGAGCGCCCACCTGAGGAGGGTTTTTCAAAGTGGACCCCGCCGGGCGCCGCACTTTAGCCAGCTCTCCGCCCGAAAACCCGTGGACCTCGCAACCGTACCGCAAGGCGGGAAGGGCCCCAGCAAAAAAAAAACCTTGCGGGTTGGACGGCCGAGGATGGCTTTGTGGCGCCGAAGACGGCCCGGTCGCGCGGCCGCCTTGGCAGCCCTGGCCTTGATTTTGGAATTTCGGCCTCGGACCCTCCTGACTTTTGATTAATGGCCGATTCCACGCGAGGGCCTACCAGAGGCCCAAAGTGCTGCTGCAACTTAAAGGCAATCGCTTTAGACGAACAGACCATGGCAACTTTGCCCATGGCAATCTCAGCCACCATCATTTGATTGATACCTTTGTGCAACTCGCTACCTGAAACGATGAGCCCCTGGACGATCGAATCCTCGGTACCGGCCGCCTCGAGCCCCGTGTCGTCAATATAGACATCTAGCGGCATGCTACCAGGGATCGAGACCGAATCAAAAACATCCAACAAAAAAATCCGAATCATCGTCGTACGTCGTGGCGAAACCGCATCCCGCCACCACGACGCGGATAGCGAACTGCACAGGCGCCACGATGGACGCCAGCACCATGTACCTACCTGCTTGGTAGGCCGCAAGACACACGGCAGCAAACAATAGAGCTTGGGAACCCCAGGTTTTGGTGACGTACCCAGACCAGGACCTAGTTCGCATACTGATCGCTGTCGCGGAAGGGGTACACCCCACGACTTTACCTACGTCGGTGTTGGCAAAAAGGTTGTGGTGCGTCTTTGACGACATCGTTGCTGATATGGGTGATTAGCCGCGTCGCAAAACCAACCGTCAACATCACAAACATCAAATTCAAGATTGGTCATTCTTGCTAGCCCTCCTGCCAGACAACGTGTACACTCGAAACCCTCGTAACCCACCCACATCGTTTGGTTCGTTGGCGTTTCTTTTTTTGGGGGGGGCGCATCCACTGAACCCAAGGGCACCAACTCAGGGAGGAAGAGGAGGAGACGGAGGAGGATCGAGGACGAGGAGGACGAGGAGAAAGACGACGACGAGGAGGCGCAGGGGAGGGGGGACAAGAGGAGGCTCTCCACAAATGGCTCAAATCTAAAGCCACAGGCGAAACAATCTGTAGATTGCCGAAAGGCCTTTCCATTATACGGGCCCCTTACTTTTTTGAAGGCTGCGGAGCGTCGGGGCCGCTGGCCCCCCGCCCCTCTGCCGGCCCCATCCGGCAACGCCCGCTCTCGCCAAGGGATGAATGACACCAGAGAAAAGCCCCATTCAGTGGATGGTGTGGAATGGGATCGGTACAAAGATCGATAAGGAGATCGACCGGGAACCCGGGAACCCGGAACCCACCGAGATCGGCCCGGCCGGAACCCACAACGAGGAACCCAGGAACCCGGAACCGGGAACCCGGGAACCCAGCCGGCTACCCAAATCGGCAGGACACTTTCGCCACGTCCTTCGCTAGGACCTCTTCAGTGCAAGGACTGATTAAGGAAAACAGTTATCTAAACGCAAGTTGCAGTCAACCCGTATCACAAGGACGCACTTAGGTTGCAAGGGCCTTGGCAGGCCATGTCGACACTTTGCGAGCGGGGTGCGGCCAGCGAAAGCGGCCGAGGAGGGGCCCAAGGGGAAGGATGCAACGGTAACCTTGCACAAGTGCGCATACTTACTAAGCGGGTTGACTGTATGGGTATATAAAAGAGAACCCCAAAAAACACCATAAACGTCAATGTTTGGCGTTCCGGGCGGATTTCTTGGATCCACGCCGCTCCCCCCCCCGAACGAACAACACACACCCATACCCATAGGGGGGTCGTTGGGAGGAGGACTGGCTATGGGTATGGGTGCGGGTTGTCGGACCCTGGGGAACGCTCCCGTTCGAGCGGGGACCCCCATCCGACAACACGCACCCATAGCCCTCCCCGATCCCCCTATGGGTATGGGTGTGTGTTGTTGGTTCGTCACCCTTGGTGCGCGGAGCGCGCCAGGGGCGGCGCCGGAGGCGCGATTTACATGGGTCGGGGCGGCTTCTCCTCTCCTCGGCAGCTGCTCCTGACGAGGCGCGGGCCCTACATCTGTAGGCAAGGCCCGCGCCTGCTGAGAAGCAGTGGGGCTTCGGAGAAGCCTTCCCCCTTCCCCCCCTTACCTTATTGAAGGGGCCCTGGGACACACAAATAAATACACACAAATAAAATGATGTCCCATATTTTCGTATATTTTCAGGGTTTTTGTCTTCCCCCCCACTTCCCATATTTTCCCTTATTTTCCTGGGACTCGACGATTAATTGTGTCTGTGTTTTTTTTCCCTCCTGACCTACGTTGCTCCCATCGTACTCAGAGGCCACATCCCAGAAATGATGTCGAGCACCAGGAGAAGTCTCTCAAACGAGTGTCGAAACAGTGTCTCCCAGGGCCCAGGGCCCGACACGTGAAAGCCCTCGAGTTTTGGGGGGGGGGCTGTTCTGGTGCTCGAGATTCTCTTTCTGGTGAGCAGAGCCGAAGCAGGTTGGAACATCATAGCCCTACCCCCCCCCTCTGCGCGTGGCTGGGGCGTCTCCCCCCCTCGGCCTTCAGCCCCGCGCTGTTCATCCGCGGGGCTCGCGGTCCACATCGCCGGGGGGGGGGGGGGGGCGGGCCGCACGCGCCAGGCGGCTCGCCCTGCGCTCGCCCTGCGCCGCTCGGCGGCGCACCGCGCCGACCACCCAGAGCCCTCCGCGCCGAGGAAAAGCCACAGCGGACGGTGCCTCGCGATCGACTCTCGGCCCCAGCGGGGGTGGGCTTGTCCAGCACCGCCGCCACCACAAGCAGGAGGGTGGGGGGGTCCTCCTCCTCCTCTTCGTCCTCCTCCTCCTCCCCCCCTCTCTCTCCTCTTCTTTCTCCTCCTCCTCCTCTTCTTCCTCCTCCTCCTCTTCCTCCTCCTCTGCTTCCTCCCCTTCTCATCCTCCATCCTCCTCATCCTCCACCTCCTTCCCCCCTCCAACTATTCTGGTGGTGATGGTGAAATACAAGTCCACCGGGCGGCTACACGCAAGAGTGACCCTGGGCAAGAGTGACCTTTGGTGCGTGGCGTTGGGGGGCCATGGGGTGGCAAACCACGAGCGCGCAAGACGCCAATGCCGCGTCGAGATCAGCGATCGGGGGGCCCGATTGGACCCGCACCAAGGGTCACTCCGGCGAAAGGTCACTCTCACGTCTACTCGAATCAAGCGGCCATCGCTGGGCAGCGGGGCCGTCAAAGAACGGCTCGGGCTGGAAAAAGCTGGTCCCCGGGACGGGGCCCAGGGCTGGGGTCTGGGCTCCCCGCTGTCCCGGGGCTGCGCTGCAGGACGAAGCCGGACAAGAATCGGCCGACGCGGCCCTCGAGCTCGGGGGGGCCCACTCGGATCCTCAGAGCCTGTCCCAGCTCGGGCCGGCATGTGCTCCGCCTCTGAAGCCGCCACGGCCCGCGAGCTCCCAGGAGGCAGGAGGGAGGGAGGGACGGGGGTGAGGTGGTGGACGAGTGGGGAGTGGGAGGGGGGGGGGAGGTGGGAGAGGAGGCTGGGAAGTGGGGGTCGCGGGCTCTTCCACATGGCCCGTTTGTGGGAGCGCATTCAGAGCATGGTTTTGAAGCGAATCCAGCCGTTGCGACGAAGGCCCTTTGATGATGCACAGAGATCAACAATACGTAATCGAAATGTGATGATGCGGGAGAACCCGTGCTACATGATGCCATGCCTGGTTGCATATTCAGACTTGAGCTCCGATAAGACATGTTTCATTGTACATGTCAAAACGGCTTACCACTCTTATGACAGGTCCGCATGTCTTCGTTGTTCGTTTGTCATTGTCGCGTGCTTCCATTGCCATCTCGGGCGCGCCTGTCGTCGTTAGTCCAAGACGCGAGCCGGGAGACAAAGGCTTCCATTGCCATCTCGGGCGCGCCTATCGTCGTTCGTCCAAGACGCGAGCCGGGAGCCCTAATGAGGCACCAGAACAAAAAAACGGCTGAATATTACGGATGATTGGCAACCCCCGTTGCCACCCCTCTCTCTCGTTAGCCCCTTCTCGTCGTCTCACTCGTCTCCTCTTCGTCCGCGGGGGCAGCTTTGGGAGTAGAACAGACATTCGGCACAAACATGAACTGTTGGAGGTTCGCGCGGATTTCGTGATCTGCGCTGAACCACCCTCCCTCGCGCGCAGGGCTGCGAGACGAGCACGGACGAGATGGTGAGCATCGCTTAAGCAATCCCCATCCCCAGCGGCGTGGCCTGGGCCCCACTGGCCGATTTACCCCCCCCAGATGGGGATGCAGGTCGTTCCCTTCGGGTTTCGAGGGGTGTGTCCCAAACTGGGGTGGCAATTCGGTGGGGGTCTCGCAAGGGATGGGGATGGGGATGGGGATCGGTGAACCGATACCGAGATGGCGCCCAGCACGGCGCAACGACACGGAGGGAGCGGCGGAAAGGGAGACCGGCGGCCAGCAGAGCAGAGCGCCCCTCCTCTCTGCAGTGCCGCAGGCGCCGCCGGCGGAGCCCGTGGCAGCACCGACCCGGGAGGCCCGCGGGGACCTCCCAGAGCTACTGCTGGCGGCGCGCAAAAGGGGGTGGAGCGAGGGAGGAGGGCTTCTTAGGAGGCTGCGTCTCAGAGGGCGCCGGCCTTACATCTATAGAGAAGGCCCGCGCCTTCTTAAGAAGCAGGGGTGCTTCTAAGAAGCCCTCC
>CAUYUJ010000070.1:195000-207085 GCA_963575745.1 Prorocentrum cordatum | reverse complement strand
TAAAAATATAGGAAGAGGAATATGTAGATGTAAAGATATACACACATACAAGCATATACATACATACATACATACATACATACATACATGCATGCATACATACAGACATACATACATACCTACCTACCTACCTACCTACCTACCTACATACATACATACATACATACATACATATAGTAATACATAAATAAATATATGCATACGTACATGTACTTATACATGTATAGCACACACGAAGGTATGCGGGCCTTCCCCCAGAACACTAATGGACGTACTGTACCGAACGACTCACGTTCGCAAGCCCATCCCGGAGGATGCCAAATACGAAAT
This sequence comes from Prorocentrum cordatum, assembly GCA_963575745.1. NCBI lineage: Eukaryota > Dinophyceae > Prorocentrales > Prorocentraceae > Prorocentrum > Prorocentrum cordatum. The sequence continues at coordinate 206,755 of CAUYUJ010000070.1, read as the reverse complement.
GCACGATGGCGGTCGCGAGCGCATCACCATGGTCGTGCTCCTTCCTCTGATGCCACCTCCCGCGGGCTCTCCCCTTCGGAGCGCCAGGGGCACTCCGAACGGGGGTGGAATGCGCCACTCGGCGCGGCCGACTTCGGCACGCGGCGAAGGACTCTCGGCGAAACCCGACCGGACTGGCAGGATCAGCCAGCATCATTCCGGGAGATTGTCAGGCTAGGGGGCCACATGCGAACCCGACCCCTACCCCCCACGATTTCTGAGGGGGACGGTGGGGTTCACTCCGTTCGGGAGCTCCCGAGCGAAGTGAACCCCACCCTCCCCCTCGGAAATCGTGGGGGGTAGGGGTAGGGTTCGCATGTGGCCCCCCAAAGGCGGTGTACGTACATTTCCACCGCCTGGGGATACGACGTCCTGGGGCCCCACTGGGCGGCGGGCGGTGGACATGGACACATGCTGGCCCCAGGGGGCCCGACTATATATCCACATCCGCTGCCTGTCGAGGTCCCTGGTCGCTGAAAGTCGACTCCCTTCGGAGAAATCGGACTGGATCGGAACGAGTATCAGATCAGGCTGCAGCGGCCCGGTATCGAAATCAAATCGGGTCGGCTGCGCCTGGGTACGCTTTGTGGAAGTCCGCGGGAACCAAATTGTCCAAGACAGTCAGACGCAGGTCAAGCAAGCGGTGGGGTGCACCAGGAGCGAATCGAGGCACGGGCCAAAGAGGCCAGATCGAGAGAAGGGAAGAGAGGGGAGCCCGCGCCGACCGTGAAGACTGGCGCGGGGAGCGGTGGGGTGCACCAGGAGCGAATCGAGGCACGGGCCAAAGAGGCCAGATCGAGAGAAGGGAAGAGAGGGGAGCCCGCGCCGACCGTGAAGACTGGCGCGGGGATGCCGTGGCACTGCGCCCGGATACGCACCAACGCTACACGGACATCGAGCCGCGGGAATGTCGGAATGGAGTCGGATCCAAGCGGCTGGAGCCGAAACCGATCCGAATCGACTGCATCGAAATATACCGAACGGGTAGGATGGGTGACTGGGGTGACAGATGTAGTGTTAGCGCGACTGGTTTGCCTCCCTCGTCTCTCCTCCTGGCTCCCGTCTGCTCCATCTCACTCCTTAGCCGTTATGGCACAAATTGTTGTGCTTGTTGACGCGAACTTCAGAGCGGCACACTGCGTCAACGGGTCATTGGCTCGGTTCTACTCAGTGATTGTGACTTCGGGGTGTATGACACCCCCGCCTACCCAGCGCAATGGTGGTGCTAAAGGTGGAGGGCGTGGCAAAGGACGCGGTCGAGAGGACAGGTCCAACGGCACGGCTCCCCCATGGCACTACAGTAGCGCCTACATGTACACGGACAAGACTGCAGAAGGGTTCTCCAAGTTCAAGTGCAGCTCCTGCGGCTGCGCCAAGAACCCGAAGGCGTCTCGCTACTGCAAGCATTGTGGGACTCCTCTTGCTGCTGTGCGCCCCGTTGAAGGTGAAGCCCCACAGAGTGGGGCGTGGTCTCAGGCTCCGCCTGGCGTCTTCTCACCGACGGCGCCATGGGCCATGCAAGTTCGTCCTCCCTCAGGGCTCCCAGGTGGTTCTGGACTGTTCGCTGGTGCTGCACACGGAGGAGGGCATCCTGGAGGCTCCAGCCGCCAGGGCACCCCCGCTTCCAGTCGGAGCGCAGAGCCAGCTCAACGCGACCGAGGCCAAGCAGCTGGCTGAGCTCGCGCGCAAAGGAGGCGACATGACCACGGCATCCAAGTACGAGGCTGAGTTCAAGAAACTTCATGCTCAAGAGTTGCCCAAGCCTCCCACACCACTCCACCAGCGCGTGCAGCAGCAGTTCGCGGCGGTGGCTCGTTTGGAGAAGACCTTGGACAGAGAAGTGGACAAGCTCTTGCTATGGAGGGATGACGTTGCCAAGCTTGAAGACACGGTGCGCAACATGCGTGAGGAGCTGGCCACGGCCGACCAGCAGTACAAGTCGTTGGTTGCGGACCTGCAGCAGCAGGCGTCAGTGGCCCCCCCCCCCCGCTGCTCCTGTGCCTGCCAAGCTCAAGCTGGAGGACCTGTGCGCCGACACGTTCGACCTGGGCGCTTTCCTCACAGTGGACGAGGCCAGCTTCTTCGAGGGCGATGCCGAGCTCCAGGAGAAGGACCGCGAAAAGATCGCCAAGCGGAAGGAGGACCTCAACGCGGGCGTGTCCAAGCTCGCCAAAGACCTGCTGGGCCCCCTGGTGGCTGCCGCCAAAGCTGCTCGAGATGCCCATCGGGAACACCTGGCTCGCGTTGCTAGCAAGCGGCGCCGTGCCGACCTGGAGGCAGCTGCTGGTGGAGATGCTGGAGCTGACGAGCCGCGTGGGGCACCTGCTGCTGCCCCAGCCGCGGCCGCCGCCGAGGCCACTCCAGCTGGTGGTGGAGCCCCAGCAGCTGACGATGTGCGGGCCAAGGCAGAGAAGGCCCTTCAACCCCCTTCCCCTGCTCCTGTCGGGGCGGGGGGAGGAACCAGTGCTTAGCCTGGCCGCAAATCCGAGCTTGCATGCGCGTGCCAGTCACAGCGCTCTCACGGTGAGCGCCCAAGGGAGTTTTTATTTTTCTGGGCCTCCAGCAGGCCACGCTTGCCCCCCAGGGATCCAGGGAACGTATACGAGCCCTGGAGACCAGGAGCGGCAGTCCCCACATTTTGCGTCGGCTGTGCTCGGGAACCTTGGTCTCATAACGCCTTCCAATCGTGGGTCTTATCACGCGGGCGTCGACGGAGTGCGTAGCTCTCTCGATGCCCAGCGGGCTGAAGCCCGCAAGTTTTTCAACCTGTCGCAAGCTGTGGAGGCCACCCTTGCCAAGTCGGACAGCGCCTGTCCCCGTCTGGCCGCTGGCGGCCATCTTCCTGGGCATCGCCGCGGCCCCCCTGGGGTTTCCGGCTCCGCGGGTCAAGAAGTTTTTACCAAGGCCGCACCCGGCCTCGATGTTGAACGTTCTCAGACGTCCAAGTTTTTTCCCTTCCACTCCCCTGAGCCCAGTCCTGGAGATTCTAGTGTTGAGCTCGTCATCCAGACTGCTAGCGTCACGCCTTGGCAATCCGATTCGGGAGGCGGTCTCAAAGCTTGGCCCCCTCAGTGTGGTGCGCACATTCTCTTGATCCAAGAGCGCCACTTGCTCGAAGCTGAGCTGGAGGAGGCTACAGACTGGGCGCATCGGCATGGGTGGAAAGCTATCCTTGGGCCTGCCGCTCCAGGAGTTGGACATGGTACTTCGTCAGGGGTAGGCATCTTGGTCCAGAACTCTTTGGGATGTCACGCACCTCCTGGAGGCCGCATCATCGACCGTCATCGTTCGATCGGACCTGTAGTACATATACCTGGCGGTGATCCCATCCTCGTTTGCAGCACCTATATGCGTACTGTTGAGTGGCTCTCCGAGGCCAACGTGGAGCTCCTGGCATGCATCGGCACGGTTGTTGAGCAGGTAGGCCTACCCACCATCATTGGAGCTGATTTTAACATGAGCCCCGACACGCTCGCATCGTCAGGAATTGTCAACAGGTTGGGTGCACAGGTGGCCGCCCCAAAAGACGTCGTGGGCACGTGTGGTGCTAGCATGCTTGATTAGTTTATCGTCACTGCTGGGCTTGCCAAAGGTATTTCTTCCGTCAGTGCCATCCACACGTCTAACATAGTTACTCATCTCCCCGTGCAGATGCAGGTTCACGCAGGGATCGGGAAGCGCCACGGTCTCGTCTTTCGGAAGCCACCGCCGTTGCCGACTGAGCCCGCGATCGGTCCTGCGCCTTTACCTCCAGATTGGACTGCTATTCAGTGCGAGGCTGATCGTGCCTTAGATGCTTGCCACAGCGGTGACGTGCACGCTGTCCAGTGCCTGCTCGACGCCCTCTATAAGCACTGGGCCGACCCTTCGGAGAAGGAGCTAGCAAGGGGCAGGCAAGCTACCCTTCCTTGTTGGGGGAGCAGGGGGAAGATGCCACAGCAGCATTGGGTTAACATCCTCGATCAAGATCGGCAGGGCCCCCCACCGACAGCCCCAATTGTATTCGATGCGATTAGTAAGTTCAGGCTCCTTCTCCAGCTTGATGCGGTTGCTATAGGATCCGCCCAGGCCCAGGAAGTTCGACGGTTGTTGCTCAATCCTCCTGGCTTTTTGAAGCAGGGGCTGGACGCCCACAGTGGCCAAGTCATGCGAGTGCAAACTTTTTTAGGTCAACACGATCTCCTCGGCCTCGTCATCGGGGAATCCATTCTCTCCGACTTAGACGAGCACGTTGCGACCTTTGCCGTGAAGGCCAAGTCGCAGGCGCTCGCTGAGTGGAAGGAGTGGCTTTTTCAGTCCAATGATCAGGGCGCCAGGAGAGCTCACCAGCATGTTAGGGGCAGCCATCCGTGGACCCCCACCACGACCCTCAGCAGAGAAGGAGCTGTCATCTCGGACCCCTTGGCGCTGCTTGCCTCCGAGGCCAGTAAGTTCAGTCAGTTATGGGGTGCCCCCCCCGCCCCCCCCCCCCCCCCCCCCCCCTCGAAGGAGGCCAAGTTCCAATGCGTCAAACCCCTCCCCCGCCGCCTCACTGCTGATACTCTTCGGTCGGCCTCCAGACGGTACGCCGCCCGTTCTGCCACTGCTGTTGACGGTTCCCACATGAAGCATGATGCGTCTCTCTCTCTCTCTCTCTCTCTCTCTCTCTCTCTCTCTCTCTCTCTCTCTCTCTCTCTCTCTCTGATGGGTCCTTGGATGTCCTGGGTACCATGTACTCCATCATGGAAGCTTCTGGGCTTTTTCCTGGGCAAACTTCCCTGGTTGTGTTTTCCCTTCTCAGCAAACCCTCTGGAGGGCATCGGCCCATCGGGCTTTTTTGCAGTCCCCGCCGCCTCTGGGGGCGGCGCCGCAGGCTTTACGCGGCCCAGTGGGAAAGCAGGTTTCAGCGCAGCTATTTCGCTGGGCCCCAGTTTTCTTCCTCTGTCGATGTTGTCTGGAGGCAGACTTTGCGAGCTGAAGGAGCTGTGGCCAGCAACCAGTCTAGCTGCACGATTCTGTGGGACCTCTACAAATGTTTTGAGTTGGTGCACTTGGCCACGCTCCTTCAGCGTTGCCACCAGTATGAGTTCCCCGTCCAGTTAGCTCGGCTCACTGTGCAAGGACATCGTCACGGCAGATTTGTTTCTCTCGGCGGCGTGGTCGTCGGCCCGTTCCACCTCACCAACGGCGTCGTCGCCGGCTGCGGTCTTGCGACCACCATGGTGCGTATCAACGCCATCCCTGCTCTCGACGCGTTGCAGCTGCCACCAGGTATCACGCTCGACGTTTACATGGACGATTACGGCATCAGCTGCAACGGGTCCAATACATACATTGTCGGGCACCTCCCCGAGGCCGCGGCCAACCTCAGGGAGGCCATCGAGGCCGATATGGGCGCGGTCATCTCCCCTGATAAAGCTTCCCTCGTTGCCTCGTCGGACGCGCTCGCCACGCAAGTCAGGGACTGTCTTGGTGGCCTCGCGGGGCCCATCATCCAAGGGGCCGTCAACTTGGGGATTGATTTTGCCCCTGGCACCTTCCGTCGGCTTCCTGGTGAGGGGGGGGGGGGGGAGTTTTCTGACCGCAAGCGGGCTTTCAACAAAAAGGTTAGAAGGCTCAAGCGAGCCAAGCGGCCCCTCGGGCGGCATGCTGTCAAAGTTTTTACCACGGGTCCCCTTCCCAGCCTCGCGTTTGGGTCTGAGGTTCACGGGCTCTCGAATTATGAATGGGACAGACTGCAGGTTGCCGCCGCCAGTATTATGCAGCCGCCTGCCAAGATGAGGTCACGGACCTCCGTCCTAATTTTAGCCCAGGACCCGACCTGGTACCCTGCTGTGGCGCCGATCGTGCGGTACTCCACGGAGATTTGGGCCAACCAAACAAAGCTTTTCCCTTTGTCATCCCGTGGGCTGAGCTGAGGGACTCTTGGAGGGTTGTTTTCGGATCCCCTGGGCCCAAAACCTGGCGTGGGGCTCAGGGGCCCCTGGGGGCCATGAAGCTGGCCTGGAAAAGGATTTCTTGGAGCATGCCCAACTACTGCACCCTCTTGGATGATTTTGGAACCGAGGTTTCGCTTACTGTGACGTCCCCAGCTCTTCTTAAGAAACTTTTGAAGGCTGCAGTTCAGAGGACCCACGAGAGGGCTAGCGGTGCCGCACTGCTCCCGCATCTTCCAGGAGCTCGAGTGTGCCATGCTGTTGCGGCAGCTACTTTGCGCTCCAAGAAGGGCACGCCGTTCCAGCGAGGTTGTGCCAAGGCTGTTGCTTGTAACGCCACTTGGACTAGGACCTGGGCCGCCGAAGCAGGATATGCTGTTTGCTCGGGTTGCGAACTTTGTGGGGGGTGCACCTGACACAATGCTACATCGGCTTTGGTTCTGCCCAGCGTGTCATGACAAGAGGCAGGAAGTGTTTGACAGTTCCAAGCAAAAGTTTACCCTTCTGCCTCCGCCTGACCTCACGCCCGAGAACAATGAGGAAGCTTACTTGCTGTACACTCGCGGCCTGTTTCGGCATCCAGGGGACGTGTTTCTGTTTCCTGCTCGTGATGATGTAGAAGACACTGGCCTCGAGACCATTTGGGCCAATGACCGTTCTTCGAAATCGCTCAGTATTTCTGGACACTGATTCGTGGACGGCTCTTGTGTTGCGCACACTGTTAAAGAACTCTCCAGGGCTGGGTGGGGGATAGTGATGGTAGGTGACGACGGCAATGACATCTGTCGCATTAGTTGTCCCCCGTGGGCCCCCAACCTCCAGACTGCCCAAGGGGGAGAGTTTGGGGCCTACGCTGTTGCTGCCATGCATGCCATGCCAGGCAGCTCCATTTACTCTGATTGTAAGAATGTGGTTGTCCAAGCCAATGAGCCGCTGCTCAGGGCTCTGTCCTACAAGCGTGTGTATTCTGGGTTTCTACTCCCCACCCACCGAAAGCTTTTAGAGGGGGTTTTTAAGGTCAAGGCTCACGTTGAAGAATCCACTGACCTAACCGAGCTTGAGCGTTTCTGGAAGCAAGGTAACGACCTTGCTGATAGTGTCGCCAAAGGTTCGCTTGCCCGCCACCCACAACCTGACCCCGAGGATGTGGAATGGCTTGAGCGATGCCTCACGATTGCTCAGTGTGTCATGCGTCTTGCGGCCGAGCTGATGCCAGAGTGGCCTCGGCTCAACCTGATAGGGGTCCCGCTTGTGCCCAAGCCCCCCAGGCCAAAAGTTGAACCGAGGCATCACCAATAACTCGTGTCTCATCTTTTTGGCAGTGCATTGAATGTCTCAAGGTTGCCAAGGGCGTGCCGCGGAAGAACCCTGATGGGTCTCGGCTTGGAGGTCTGGACCCGCCGGCCCCTGGGAAGTGCCTTAGAGATTCCAAGCTGACTTCCGCGGTGCTTTCTGCCCTCAGGCACAACTGCATTGCTTCGCTATGCTCCGATGGTGCCGCTCTCACTATTTGTATGCGATGCTATGCCTATTCCTCCCACGGGCAGCCTCGCAATTTGCTTAGACTGTGCGATGGTCAACCTCAGAGTGCGGGCGCTAAGTCCGCCTGGAGCTCTGTGGGGGCAGGCCGCCATCCAAAGCGCAAAGGTATCTCAGTCGAGGTCGGCCCCTGGTACGAAGACCTGGAACCCGAGGAGCTGCCACGGCGCCTCACCGACCGAGAACGGGAGATGCGGACTGCTAAGCTGGTGCGTAGACTGGTCACCGCTGCAGGGGGGGGCACCAGTGCCAGCTGATGTGGAGCTGGAGGTGGATCCTCCCTTGCCTGCTCTACCACAGGGGCAGCAGCGTGATAGAGTCGTCGACCCGTCGTTTGAGTCGTCGTCCACCATCGTCAATGCTGCTGGCCCCTCCGCTCTCCCATTTGATCCGCTCGATGCGGAAGAGGAAGCCGCCTGTTTTTTGTTTGACACGCCTGATGAGAGTCCCCCTCAGCAGGCTGTGCAGCAGTTGTCCGAGCCTGCATCTTCGGTTGCTGCGCTCGGCCGCGTCCGAGCAGCCCTCGCCCTTGAAGAGGACGAGGCCCCGCTCATCGCCGTCGCTGCACCACGGTCTGATGACTCAGACTAGGAGATGCTGCATGCGCTTCCCGCGTGTGGTGCGTCTCGCCCTGACCTCATTCTTCTCAGGTCGCGGGCCATGGGGGGGCGGGCGGTTAGCCACAGGGGATCCTCCCTTCCTGCGGGAAATCGCCCCGTGGCTTTCGCGCCCGCCCTCCTTGTTTCTTTTCGCTGCACGCTTGCCTGCCTCAGGCCAGATAGAAGGAGGCGACGCCCTCTGGTCGTCGCCTTTGGTTGCCACGGTTCACTCCTCCCTCATCATCATCCTCGTCCTCCCTCCTCCGTAGGAAGATGCCTTGGCCCCAGAGGAGCCCATCAGAGCCTCGAGGGATGGAACGAAGACAGGACTTGGCGCACGCCCACTGAAAAGGTAGCATATGTGCGAGGCAATTGCGAAAACAATACATCTATATTCGGAGCGCGCTTGGACTGTCACTGGCACTGAGATGGACATACCCCAGTTTCCTGACGAGCTCTGTGCGTTTTATGAGACGCTTGACCCCTGATGGGAGCAAACGATTTCAAGGGGGGGAGGAACAAATGGGGAGGAACAGGCCGACGGAAAGCGGACAATCCCGGGCTGTCTGGGCGGGCTGGGCGGGCTCACGGACTGACAATTCAGAGCCGGGGGGGGGACAATTCGGAGCCGCAGGGGCCGAAGGAACCTTGCCGACGGAGGGCGGACAATCCCGGCCTGTCCGGGAGGCTGCGGGGACCCCACGGGCTAACAATTCAAAGCCGCAGGGGTGGCCTATACCTGCTCCTCTACCTCCTCCTCCTCCTCCTCCTCCTCCTCCTCCTCCTGCTTCTCCTCTTTCTCCTCGTCCTGCTGCTCCTCCTCCTCCTCCTCCTCGTCCTCTTGCTCCTCCTCCACCTCTGACTGCTCCTCTTCCTCCTCCTCCTTCTCCTCCTCCTCCTCCTCCTCCTCCTCCTCTTCCTCCCCCTCCTATCCTCCTCCACCTCCGCACTCTGCATCCTCCTCTTCCGTTCCCTCCTCTATCCTGCAGCTGCAAGAATACAGCGCCGACGCTGTGAGTCTGAAGCGCGGCGGGTGGACAAGCGAGCACAGGGGGGGGGCGAACAAAAAATCAGCTTGAGCGCGACGGCAGAACAATGGACAGGGGGGAGGGGCAGAGGATCAAAACATCAGCTCTTGCGGCTAGTGTTTACAAGTCTGCCCAACTCAATTACTCTTGAGGCCCCCGGGGGGAGGAAAGAGGAGGAGAATGGAGGAGGATGAGGAACAGTAGGGATGATGAAAAGGAGGACGAGCAGGACGAGGAGGAGGAAGAGGAGGAGGAGGTGGAGGAGGAAGAGGATATGCATGATTCGCAGGTCCTACCTCTCCCGCGCAGAAGGGACCGGATTCGGCCCCTGGGGGGGGGGGCCATTCTTCAATCGTTTGCTCCGATGGCCTGGGCCCGAGAGGCCCGCCTCGCCCAGGCCGGTGCCGTGTGCGACGGATGCCGCCGAAAAGCGGGACAAGCGACTGGACCGAAGCGAGCGACCAGCCGCCACCCCAGCCAGGGAAGCACAGGTGGAACAAGGGGAAGAAGCAGAAGAAGAAAACTTAGAGGAAGAATAATAAGAAAAAGAGGAAGAAGAAGATGAAGAAGAAGAAGAAGAGCAATAATCAGAAGAAGAAGAAGAGGACACCCGGGCCTTCGTGGAGAAGGCCGAGGCCGCACTGGGGGAGCCTCGTGTCCTTCCCTCGCCCCCCCCGTCCCCCTCCAGTCCCAGTCCTGCCCGCCCGAGGGAAGACACTCAATGCAGAAGGGAAGGGGACAGGCCGAGCAGCGACGATGGCAGAGACGACGCGCTGCCCCTCGACTCGGCCCTGTTCCAGGCTCCCTCTTTGATCGTGGCCCGCCCGAAGCAGGATGGGACACGTTTGCACATATTTCATCTCGTCAGGCAGATTGCTACATCGGCATTTCAAGCCGACAGCGAGCCGCATCTGACCGATACCGATACCGATACCCCTCATCTCCTGACCTTCCTTATCATCCCAATATGCCCCTCTCCTTCTTCTTCGGGCATGCATATGCCGAGCAGCGGTGTGTCATGCGACGGGAGAGGCAAAAGGCCCTGACCGTCTGATCATCATCATCATCACCACCATTATAATCCTGCTCTTCCTTCTCCTAGTCGTCCTCGCCGTCGTCGTCGTCGTCGTCGGCATTGTCATCCTCACCGTCATCATGATCACCGTCAGCAGCATCATCTGCAACATCAGGATAATCACCTTCGTCGTCGTCACCTCACCTTGACCACCTTCGTCATGATCACCATCACCATTACCATCACCATCACCATCATCATCATCATCCTCAGCATCAGCATCAGCAGCAGCAGCAACATTATCATCATCATTATCAGTATCAGTATCAGTATCATCATCATCATCATCATCATCATCATCATCATCATCATCATCATCATCATCATCATCATCATCATCATCACCATCACCAGCATCACCATCATCACCATCATCATCACCATCACCATCACCATCATCAGCATCAGCATCAGCATCAGCATCGGCATCAGCATCATCATCATCATCAGCATCAGCATCAGCATCAGCATCATCATCATCGTCGTCATCGTCGTCGTCATCGTCATCATCGTCATCATTGTCATCATCATCGTCACCATCATCATCATCCGTATCATCATCAGTATCATCATCGACATCAGCATCAGCCCTCCTGCTCGTCCTCGCCATCGTTATCCTCGTCTTCTTCCCCCGAGTGAGGAAGGGAGAGGGGGATGAACCACGACGACCGTGACCACGACGAGGACGACTGTGGCGTCGACCGAGGACCGTCCCGACGACGACCACGACGACGACCGCGACCAGGACGACGACGGCGACAGCGGCGGCGACGACCGCGACCACGGCAAAGACCGCGACCACGACCACGATCACGACGACGACGACGACAACGACGACGACGACGACGACGGCGTCGACGGCGTCGGCGGCGTCGACGACGACGACAGCGGCGGCGGCGGCGGCGGCGACGGCGTGCGCGACGTCGGCGGAGAGCGCCCGCAGGTTGGGGCCTCACGTCGTGCGACGCGTCGAGGAACTGCTGGGAGCCCTCGAAGCACGTGTGGAGCACGGGGAAGGCCTGCGGCGGAGAGGGCGGGAGAACCACTGCACGCGAGGGGGGCGTGCAAGGGGCAGGAGGAAGAGGAGGGGGAGGGGGAGGGGGAGGGGGAGGAGGAGGAGGAGGAGGAGGAGGAGGAGGAGGAGGAGGAGGAGGAGGAGGAGGAGGAGGAGGAGGAGGAGGAGGAGGAGAGGAGGAGGAGGCGGAAGAGGGAGGAGACGTCGGCAGTCTGCGAGACTCTGGCCCTGCCGCAGGCGCCAAAGTTTCACAAGTTATACAACGAGCCCGCCGCAGGCGCCGATCGTGTCTTCGAACCAATGTGGATCGGTCGCGGGTGGGTCGCGGATGGATCGCGGGCGGGTCGCGGGTGGGTCGCGGGGTGGGTCGCGGATGGGTCGCGGGTGGGTCGCGGGGTGGGTCGCGGGGTGGGTCGCGGGTGGGTAGCGGGAGGGAGGCGGGTGGGTCGCGGGGTAGGTCGCGGGTGGGTCGCGGGTGGGAGGCGGGTGGGTCGCGGAGTGGGTCGCGGGGTGGGTCGGGGGTGGGTCGCGGGGTGGGTCGCGGG
>CAUYUJ010000070.1:172500-190000 GCA_963575745.1 Prorocentrum cordatum | reverse complement strand
TTCTCTTCCTCATCATCACCACTATCCCTCTGTAGTTCCCCCCCTCCCTCTCCAACTCCCTTCTTCCTCCTATTCCCCCTCCACATTCCACCTTCTCCTCCTGGGGCCTCCAGTGTCCAGAAGTCCCCGGATGATACCAACTTTCCCCGAAAGCTTCTAGAAGGCTCTGGAGACCCCACACAAGGCAAAAGAGGTCCGAAAACATCCGAGATCCTTGATGCTCGATTCCCTGTCATCCAACGTCCTGATTTGCCCACATGGGCCCCTGGAGGTCTCGACCCTATCCCAGGACTACTGGTTCATCGTGGTCAGTTTTGTTTACGGCCCTGGAACCCGAAAACTGCCCGCGGCCGAAAAATGCGAAAACACTCCGCCTTGATTCATCGAGTGCGTTGGAGGCTTAGGGCATCTTCCTCATCCTCCTGCTCCTTCCTCTTCCTCCTCGTCCTCATCTCGCCTCGGCGTCCTCCATGATCGGACCTCCTCCACCTTCCTCCTCATCATGCTGCTCCCCCTCCCCTGCCTGCACTCCTCGCTCTCTCCCATCTTCCTCCCCGATGCTCGCTCCGTCCACCCTCCTGCTCCGCCGCTCCTCACCCTCCTCCCTGCTAAGGTCGACCATCGACCACGACTCCGATAGGGAGCCCCGCGGTGGCCACAGGGGCGCACCGGGAGGCCGCAAACGAGGCACAGGACCCTCAGGTCCCACGCCTCGGCCGCCGAGCCCGTGGTAAAGAATAAGGGAACACTGCGTGAACACAAAATTTGTCGAAAGTCCGGGCTGATCCTTTGCTCACGAACAGAAAATGTCCCGGCGTGCAACTCGGGCCCGATCGCACCAGCAAGCAAGCAAGCGGCCCCCCGAAGATCGGGTCCAGATCGGCACGCGCGTTGACCGAGAGGACCCCAGGGTCGTCGGCGCAACGTGAGAGGCTGAACCTGACGGGGACTTCGGCAAATAGCCAGCGGCGTTCCTGGTCCAGGGCCAGAGCAAACAAGGGCATGGGCGCTGGGCAACCCTGACGGACCCCGCGACCCACCGCAATGGAAGCCATCTTCGAGCAACGTGGCCTTCTGCCCGCAACATAAGCCCTTTTTCGGCGCCCGAAAGATAATCGTTGAACGCTGCAAAGCGCGCGCGCAGACCAGGTTGCTGGGACAGGTCGCCAACTGCAACGTCGAGGAGGGAAGGAAACGCGGGGCAACGCGCAGGGCTCGAAACGCGAGGCGCCAGACACGCGCGCGGAAGCCGCAGGGGGGCAACGACGCGCCGGCGCAAACTTGCGCGGGGAGATCGCAAATCGACGACGCATCCCAAGAACCAGCACGCGCGCCATGAGTCGCCTCCTCGGCCCTGGCCAAAAGCGCGAGGATCGGTAAAGACGCGTCGATTGAATCAGTCCTGTCTGTCAGAATGTTTCGAAATCCATCCGCTTCGGTGACTCAACCAGGCTTCGGGGCAATATTTTGATAACCCTGGGAACGTGACCGGGCGAGTTCATGATGTGCGCGTGCGTTCCGACTGCAGCTGCAGCGACGATGGGATCTACCAAGGCGCGCGATAAAGATGCGCAGCCGAAATAACCCCGGGCCGCGCAATGAAGCGAGAATCCGGCGGCCGATGGAACCCCGACCAATCCCCAACGGCAACATTTCACTCGCGCGCGATGGCGGCACCACCTTTGCTTGATTGCGAGATGAATCGCCCCGAAAACAAGCGCGCGGCAGGGGAGGGGGGAGCAGAGCAAAGCGGATGGCGGGGAGCGGCGGTAGCATCCAACCCGGGCATCGACATTCGGCCCTTGAACGGCAGCATCCCACAACCCAGAACGCACGGCGCCGCGTCGCGAATGAAGCGCAACTTTTTCGACAAAAAACAATGAAACGCCCAGCGGGTTCCTTTGAATGCTAACCAAGAAGCCCGCGCCCCAGGTGATTCTCGGGGCGCCGGTAATAGGGAAGACTTGCGATTCTGATGTTCCTTGCGGATAGCAGCCACGGCCCCAGGACGCCAATGCGACTCTTGGACGCTGACCACACAGCTGCGCCTGAAAATAGCACCGTGCAGCTTCAACGCGCATGTTCGCGGTTTCGTACAATTCCAACACGATCACTCGTAGAGAGGCCTAAAGCCTAGAGCGTTCCAAGTTACGACAGATAGCTGTTTCTTCGGGACTACGCGGGGGGAGCGGTAATCCGCGCCCCCTTAGACTAAGTTGTGCCTCTCGCAATCGGCCTGGGCGCCGAAGAGAGACAGTTTCCTGCGTGAGCCACCTATCCCCTGCGTTAGCAAACTGCGAATTCGCCTGGCCGTCAGAGACTCAACAGGCCCATGACCTAGCCCGCAACTCCCTGCCGCTCGCCTCCAGCCAGACATCCAACGCGTGGAAAGGGAACGGGAAAACGCGAGGCGCTTCCCAAACCGAGCTAGGCCTAGCAACGTGGAAGATGCGAAGCTGGAGCCGCCGCCGACTGACGGATCGATGCACCGCTCCGAATGGGACGGGTCAGCCTTGACTGTCGCGTCGAGTTCGCTGCGGATCCTACCCATCATGGCCGCGTGGTTGTTCGCCCCACCCTTGTGAAGGGCTTGAAACGCAACGCGCGAGGGCCCTCGGGGGCGGCGTGCTCGAAGACGCGACGGCAACGTATCGCGTCGGAAGCTGCTTCTGGAGGTCGAGAAGTCCCTGGGGGGGGCCTCCATCGCCGACTTCACTTGCCCAGTGACGCGCGAGGAGAACGCTGCAACGCACACTTCGAACAAAACATTACGGTTGCACTTCGCATTCCAAATCGACAAAAACGGTTTTCGACAACAAGTCGGGAGAACTGAGACGAGAACGAATAACGGCAGGGGCGTTCTTCGCAGACTTGCCGCGGCCGGCTTCGCTGCGATCGCGCCCTTGCTGTTCGAATGCGATCGGAAGGAGGCCAGCGATTTCCCAGTCTTAGCAATGATCGCATTTTGCTCGCCCAACCCAATTTGGAAAGCCTTGGCGCGAGAGACAACGCAGAGACCTGAGCCAGCACCGAAGAGAAGGAGTCGTCACCTTGGCCACCTGAGCCGCCAGCTCGGATGTCAACGCATCCATGCCTTTGCGAACCATCGCGCCCCCGAGCTAATCGGAACCCGAGCAGGTCGGAAAAAGGGTGGAGCAAGCAGAGCAAAGAAACGCAAGGGCAGCTGCCCCCAGGTCTCAAGCGCCAATATGGCGCGAGCCAAAATGGCTACCATATAGTGATGGTGAGGGTGATGAACGAGGTGGTCGTGTGCGAGCAAGCTGCTCCTGCTCATCCTCCTCTTCATTGCAATCGAAATCCTCCTCCTCCTCCGCCTCCTCCTCCTCCCCCTCCTCCCCTTTGAGAAGAACAAGGTGGAGAGTGAGAGAGAGACAGAGGGGAAACAAAAAGAGAGGGACCCCCCCATCCATCCGCGGCTGGAGGCGCAAGAGCGGCCAGGGCGAAGTCCCGGAGGCGGCGCGGCCAGGCATGCCGGCCTCCAGCAGGCAAGGCAAGAGCTCCTTCCTCCGGCCCCCATCACTTCGCTTCGCTTCGCTCCGTGGGAACGCCAGTTAGTGCCTGAAGCGCCCCACACAACACCGCGGGCCGCCACCGCGCGGGCCCGCTCACACCTTGGAGGAAGGTGGAGGAGAACCCCCCCCAGTCACGACTCCCAGATGGGGAGGCCCCAGCCGGGGAGGCTGAGGGGGCTCCACAGGAGACCTGCGCAACCAAGGAGGACAAGAAGAGAGGCACAAATGCTCGATCCTCCTCCTCCTCCTCCTCCTCCTCCCGGGCTCGAACTCAAAAGTGCTTTCCGCTGCCGTTTTCTTTTCGATGTCCCTCGTTCTGGCCCGTTCCCAACCTTGCTGCAGAACGAAATCAGACAAACATGGTCAACGAAATTGCCAAAACACTGTTTAACTGGCGCCATGTCCTTCTCCTCCTTGTCCCCCCCTCGTCCTTGTCCTCCTCCTCGTCCTCCTCCTCCTCCTCCGCCTCCTCCTCTCCTCATCCTCGTCCTCTTCCGCCCGCCGCCCTCCCAGCCTCTTCCGCGTCGGTGCTCGATCCTCGTCGTCGTCCTCCTCCTCCTCAATGAAAGGTGTTCCTCCTCCTCCTCATCCACTGCCCTCATCCCTCCTCGTCCTCTTCCACCTCGATACTCGATCCGATGATTCTTCCTCTTTCTCCTCCTCCTCAACCTCCTCCTCCTCCTCCTCCTTCTCGTTCCTCCTCATTCTCCGCTTCCTCCTCCTCCTTCTCCCCCTCCTCCTCCTCCTCCTCCTCCTCCTCCTCCTCCTCCTCATCTCATCGTCATCCTCGTCCTCATCCACATCCTCATCATCATCAGCAGCAGCATCATCATATTATTCTTCTTCATAATCATCAGCACCAGCATCCCTCCTCGCTCCTCCTCCTACTCCTCTTCACCCTCCTCCTCCACCTCTTCTCCCTCCTCGTCCTCATCATCCTCCTCATCCTTTCCTCCGCCTCATCCTCCTCTCCTCCTCCTCCTCCTCCTCCTCCTCCTTATCCTCCTCCTCACCGTCATCATCATCATCATCAGCATCCTCAGTGTCAGCATCATCATCAGCATCAGCATCATCAGCATAATCAGCATCACAATCATCATCATCATACTAAAGCTCATCATCATCATCATCAGCAGCACCATCATCATGTTCATCATCATCAGCATCAACATCATGATAAGCATCGTCATCATCATCATCATCATCACCAGCATCATCATCATCAGCATCATCATCATAGTCAGCATCTTCATCACCGTATTCATCATCATCAGCAGAATCATCAGCATCATCAGCATCAACACATTCAGCATCATCATCACGGTCGTCAGCATCAGTAGCATCAGCATCAGCATCAACAACATCAACATAGTCAGTCTCGTTAACATCCTCATCACCGTCATCAGCATGATCACCACCACCACCATCATCAGGAACAACCTCATCATCATCATCATCATCAGCAGCAGCAGCATCACCATCACCATCACCATCACCATCATCATCATCACCAGCATCATCGTCATCATCATCATCATCAGTATCGTCAGCATCATCATCACCCTTCTCATCCGAACAAATGTATGCATCCTCCCCATCATCTGCATCATCAACATCGTCATCATCATTGACATCGACATCATTGTCATCAGCACAAGCATGATCATTATCATCAGCACAAACAGCAGCATCAGCATCATCATTATCTGCATCGTCGTCATCAGCATCACCATCATGTCATCAGCATCAGCATCATCATTATCAGCAACCTCATCATCAGCATCATCATTGTCGTCGTCAGCATCGCCACCACCACCATCATCCTTATCGTATACATGGTCAGCACCATCAGCATCATCATCATAAACACCAGCTTCGTCATGATCATCACCATTAGCATGAGCATCAGTATCATCAGCATCACCATCATCACCACAATCGTAATCTGCAATATCATCAACATTATCACCATCATGATCATCATGACCATGGTGAAAGTCGTGATGATGGTAATGATCATCATCCTCATCATCAACGATGGTGATCGATCCTCCTCATTCGGTTCGATGCTCGTCCCTCTTCGCTTGCTCCCCCCTCCTCCCATTGCCTCCCTCAACCTCCTCCTCCTCCCTCCTCCTCCTCCTCCTCCTCCACCACCTCCTCGTTCTCCTCGAAGCTTGTTCCTCCTCCCTCCTCCCTGCTCGCATAATCAGTTACCTGCTGGCTCCTCGCCCGCATGCTCTTCCTCCTTCTTCACCCTCCTCCTCCTCCGCCCTCTCTTCTCACCCCCCTCCTCGCGCTCCTCCTCGACCTCCGCGAGGCTCGATCCTCCTCCTCCTCCTCCTCCTCCTCGACGCTGGATCCTCCTCCACCCTAGATGCTCGATCTCCCTCGATGCTCAATCCTCCCCCATCCCTCAGGAGGAGGAGGAGGAGGAGGAGGAACCCCTCCTCGTCCTCCCTCCCCTGCCCTCGAACGCGCCGAAGGCGCGGGCCCGCCGGAGGCCAGAGGCGCCTGCTCGACGTGCGGCGGGAGGAGGCGCAGGTCGCCGCAGATCCACACGGCGGGGTACACCGAAGGTGGAAGGGCGGGATCGGCGAGCATCGGAGGAGGATGACGAAGAGGGCGAGCGTAGGGGAGCGAGACATGGCATAAGCATAAGACTCGAAGTCCGCGCGAGCATCGGAGGAGGATGAAGAAGAGGGCGAATACAGGGGAACGAGACATGGCATAAGCATAAGACTCGAAGTCCGCGCGAGCATCGGAGGAGGATGAAGAAGAGGGCGAATATAGGGGAGCGAGGAAGGGCAGCAACATAAAAACTTGGAAGTCCGCGCGGATTTCTCGGATCCGCGCTGGGGTCGGCGAGAATCGGAGGAGGATGAAGAAGAGGGCGAATATAGGGGAGCGACAAATGGCACAAACATAGAAACTCGGAAGTCCGCGCGGATTTCTTGGATCCGCACTGGATTCCCCCTCGCTGGCGCGCGGAGCGCGCCAGGGGGCCCCAGCGCCGATCAGAGAAATCCTCGCGGCCATTCGAGTGGCGGCGGGGCCTCTCAGAAGCCCTCGCGCCTTCTGAGAAGTCTTCTTTGTCTTCGGGGAAGGCTCCGAAAACTTCTCAAAAGGCCTGCCCCTCTGAGAATGCCTGCCCCTTCTGAGCCTCTGAGAAGGCCTGTCCCTTCTCACGTTCCCCCATCCCCCCCCCCCCGGCTCGCCGCTGGGAAAGAGGAGGGGAAGGGGGAGACCACGGAAGAGGAGGATAAGTATCAAGAGAACGAGGACCAGGTGCAGCAGGAAAGGGGGGCAGAGGAGCAGTGGAAGGAGCAGCAGCAGCGAAAGGAAGGAGGGAAGGGCGCGAGAGCAACGAGCGGGGGAGCGATGGGCTGGGAGCGAAGCGTGGGGAGGGCCGTGGAGGGAGGGCTGGGGACTGGGGTAAGATCTATACTGATGGGCCTGTTTTCCACCACCACCACCATCACCATAAGTTGGAGGGGGAAGGAGGAGGAGGAGGAGGACGAGGAGGAGGAGGAGGACGAAGAGGAGGGTCAGGAGGACTCCCTCCTCCTCCTCCAACTTATGGTGGTGGTGGTGGTGGTGGAAAACAGGCCCATCAAATACCGAATCGGCAAGTCATGCGAATCGGACTGCGTGCCAGGATCGGACCGCAGCGGCCGCGCGGAGCCGGGATCGGATCGAGTCGGCCGCGCCAGGATCTACAGAAGGCGCCATGCGAGCATCGTGCCTCGTCGGCTCGTCGGAACGTCGGAATCGAAGTGGACTGGGAGTCGGATCGATCGGGTCAGGATTGGCTCTGGGCGAGGTGAGGGAAGGACACGGAGGTGAGCGACGGGAAGCGAGGGTGACCCTCCTGCGCTTCTTTCTCCCTCCTCCCTCTTCTCCATCCTCCGGCATCGCGTCTTCTTGCCTTTCCTCGTGTTCGCCCTGAGGCTGCTCATCCACCCCCTCCGTACCCCCCCTCCTCCTCCTCATCCTCTTCCTCCTCCCTCCCTCCCTCCCTCCCTCCCTCCCTTTCTCCTTCCCTGCCTCCCACCCTCCCCATTTTCCTTCAAAAAATGCATAAGTCCTCCATCCTCTCCGCCTTCATCTTGCTCCTCCTCCTCCTGCCCGTTCCTCCTGCTCCTCCTCCTCCTCCTCCCTCCTCCTCCTCCTCCTCCTCCTCCTCCTCCTCCTCCTCTCCTCCTCCTCCTCCTCCTCCACTCCTTGCTCCTGCTCCTGCTGCTCCTGTCATCCACCTCCTCCTGCTCCTGCTCCTGCTCCTCCTCCTCCTCCCTGCTTCTCCTCCTCCTCCTCCGCCTCCTCCCCTCCTCCTCCTCCCCCTCCTCCTCCTCCTCCTCCTCCTCCTCCTCATCGTCCTCCTCCTCATCCTCCTCCTGCTCCTGCGCCTGCTCCTGCTCCTGCTCCTCATCCACCTCCTCCTGCTCCTGCTCCTTCTCCTCCTCCTCCTCCTGCTCCTGCTCATGCTCTTCCTCCTTCTCCTCCTCGTCTACCCTCGCCTCCTCCTCCTCCGACGGCGACGGCGATGACGACGACCAACACTGCCAGCATGACTCCAGGACCAAGACTACAGAGCTCCGGCACCCCTCTCTGGGGGGCAGTTGCTCCGCCTCGGATCCATGCGTCTGACCTCCCAAGGCCGAAATCAGCCCCCAGACAAGCCGAAATGAGGGAGAGCATGCCAGGACTGGGTAACTCGAATGAGACAAATCGAATGAGGTACTGAAGACGGAACCAGGACGAGGAGAATTCGGGTGAGGACAAATCGAGAACCTCTGAGATCTCGGCGGCTCTAGAAGATGTCTCGGGCGCCACGGCCTTCTCAGAGCGTTCCAGAACGCTCTGAGAGCTTTCCGGGACGCTCTGGAACGGATTCGTCCTTGTCCCATGAGGGGCAACGATAGAGGGGGGACTGGCATAGGGGGAGACACATCGACCTGGAATCGCCGATACATCGACGATAGGCCTCGGATGGTGAATCCGCACGGTTCTGGGCAGGTTGGGGTCATCGGGCCCCCATCGGCGATCAATGGGCGACTGGGGGCCGATGCATCCCCCCCTATGCCCTATGCTTAAGTCGGGCGTGTCCCCCTACAGGGGGTGTAGAGGGACAGGCCCGACTTAACCCTATGCCTCTTCCCTCCCCGCCCCCTATCGCTGCCCCTGATCCCAGCCCCGCCCGAATACCTTCTTCAGTGCGGAGTCCCTGGCAAGCCTCCCCGTCCCCCCGGGGGCCGGCCAGCTCTCCGAGCCCCGAGGCCGGTCCTGCCCATGGCGGCCCCATAGAGCCCGAGGGCCGCCCTCTCGCGGGCCGAGGCCCGAGAAGAGGCAAGGGCTCCCCACTTCGCGCTTCGCGCTTCGCGAAGCGCGAAGTGCGAAGCACTTCGCGCTCTCGCGCCGCCTCCCAGGGGGAGAAGAGGAGGATGAGGAGGGATCGGAGCCGAGCCGCGAAGCACGAAGCGCGAATAACTTCGCGCCCTCGAGGGCGCCCTTGGAAGAAGCCGCCGTCCAGTGCGTCGGCATCTGGGACGATGACGTCGGCGGCGTCCGCGGGGGAACGTTCGGGGGGGATCGGCGGCGACGATAAGGGCGAATAGCCCATGGGCGGGCATTACACGTATTCGCCCGGGAGCCCTGTCGAAGACCTAGATCATCGGCGCCCCTGGATACATGTATTGCTCTCCCCTGGGCTATTCGCCCTTATCGTCGCCTCTGAGTCCAATGCGTCGGAGATCTGGGACGACGACGGCCCGCGACGTCTGCGGGGGAACGTTCGCGGGGGGGACTGGCTGAGGCCCAGAGATCCGACGCTCCAAAAAATGGAAACGGGCGGATTTGGGCTGACTTTGGCCTCTGGGGATCCTCGCCGGGCCTCGGGAGCGTCCAAAGACGACTCGGGACGAAAAACTGGCCCCGGAGAAGTGGTCCGGAACTCCGGGGCCCACGCATCGAAAAAACTGGAGCAGCCGGATGTCTGGGGGGGGGGGGGGGGGGGGGGGGGGGGGTGTGGGGAACCATCGATCCGAAATCGGCGATCCACCGCCGATAGACCGGCGAGAGGCCCCCGATAGCCAATCCGCGAGTTCTCCTGGGCGTGGGGGGCTATCAGGCCGCCTGTCGGCGATCAAGGGGCGATTGGGAGGCGCGGCGTGACACCCTCGCCTACTGCTACGTTCTCCCCATCATACTTAAGGACCACATCCCAGACATATGTTTTCGAGCACCCGGAAAAGTGTCGAGTGTCGAAACAGTGTCGAACGAATGTCTCCCAAGGCCCGACACGTGAAAACCTTTGAGTTTCGGTACTTTTTTTGGGTGCTCGAATTTCTGTCTGGTGATCAAGGCTAAATTGGGTTGGAACATCACAAGACTTCAACGGCAACTCGAGGGAGTCTCCCATGTCATCTTGCTGGCTGTTGCGAGCCAACGCTATCTGGCGCGGACCGATGCGAATCGACGCTCTGGACGCAACATCGACGCTAAATCGATGCTAGACCGGCGCTTTCTCATCGATTACGAGACGCTAACGCACGCTTATCCACACTAAAAGCGGAATGTCGAGGACAATCAAGTCTCCCGTGAGCTGCCACCGAACTTTCCCCCCCAAAACGGCGGGAAGGCTATGAGGCCCCTATAGGCGATCAATGGGCAATTCGGCGTCGCGAAGCCCCCCCCGGGCCGACCCCCCTGCGGCAACTCATGGGAGCCTCCCAGATGAGGTCCGAGTAGCTGTATCGGCAACGTCAGCGATGCATCGGCGCCATCGGCGTGGAGAAGCAACTGGTTTTACATCGAGCCACATCGTCGATGCATCGTCGCCGCGGAGCGATCCCTCAACCTAATCTACTCGGACCCCATCTGGGGGGCCCGAAACGGGTACGAAAGAAATGGGTACGAGGTACGATGGCCAAAAACAAATGATCAAGATCGGCAGCGGCCGCTGTTGGACAGGAAGCCTTCCGCCTCAAATGGGCAACGTCCGCATGGACGCCGACGGCAAGTCGTGATCAAAATGAACAAGGAAAACTGTCGGCTTCTGAGCGCACATTCTTTCCGTACTCATCACGATCGTCCAAGTAGATCACGGGAGCCTTCCATTTCATCTTGCTGGCTGCTACCGAACGATCCCACTCTAACGCTGTCATCAGTGAGTCGGATCGGCGGAAGTCGGCAGCCGAGTCGGGAGGAGGCGAATTGGCGAACATCGGAAGGCCAGTGGGCCTCCACCGAGAAATCGGAGCCAGGATCGGAATCCGAAGCCCAATCGAATCGGCGTCGGAGGCCATCGAACTCGAAGCGAATCGGAGGGAAGAGCAACCGCTTCTCCGCCGTCAAGGCTTAGGTCGGGCATGTCCTCCTACAGGCGGATCTTCGAGGAAACGTAAAAATATTCAAAGAGTATTCACACAAGTCAAACAGAATCGAAACACCGTCGCCTGACCAATTGTTATATTATGACACGCCCGACGTAAGGCAGACGCGGCCGGAGGCGCCCAGAACAAGACACAGAAAACAGCACAAGCAAGGCGGGGAGGAGCAGGAGCCGGGCAGTGGGCCGGAGCGGTGGCAGGAGCGGGGAGGCGGCGAGGGGGGGAGGATGACGAGGGTGGGGAGGAGTGAAGGGAAGGGAGGGAGGGAAGGGGGGAGGAGGAAAACTAGGGGGGGAGAGAGGAAGGAAGACAGGGGGGGGGAGGGGGGTAAGGAAGGAGGGGAGGGAAGGGAGGGAGGGAAGGGAGGGAGGAAGGAGGGAGGTAAAGGGAGGGAAGGGAGGGAGGGGGAGACGAGGAGGGGGAAGGGAGGGGGAAGGAGGGGGGGGGGGAAGAGGCGAGGGATGGTGGTGGGGAGGGAGACAAGGGAGGGATGAACACGAGAGGGAGGAGGGGGGGTGGAAAAAAGAGAAGGGGAGGAGAACCGAGCTGGCGGCCCCCCATCAAAACGATCCCCCCCCAACGCTGCCCCCCCGAGCAGCGACGGCGGCAGGTGCCCCCCGCGGGCGGCGGGGGGGGGGGCGGCGCGCGGACGGGCGGGGGCCGCACCGCCATCAGCGACTGGCCGATGAGGTAGATCCTCCGGGCCATGGAGCTGACCTCGATGGCCCGGCGCCAAATGTAGGGCGACGCAATCTATACATATCCACTGCTCCCTGGCCAGTCCCATCCTGAACACAGCAGCTGTGTATACGCCACGCCCTCCTGGTTTGGCCAGGAGGGCGTATACACAGCTCCTTGGTTCAGGATGGGCCTGGCCAGGGAGCAGTGGATATGTATAGATTTCGTCCCCCGAAAATGGGGGGGCGGGGGGCGATGAAACTGGGGGAGGGGGGGGCGACGGAACAGGTGGGGGGGGGGCGAAAGAAGCGAGGAAGCGGGGGGGAGGGGCCGAGGAACGGGAGGGGGGGGGGCGAGGGAACGGGGGGGGGCCTCGGCCAGCGAGGAAAGGTCAGATCACAACCGGTCGGGCGAGATGGATCCCAACGGGACGGGTCAGATCACAACCGCCAAGCATAGCTGGGACGGGTGAGATCCCAACCACTCCAGGGGAATCCTTCGGGCATCTGAGAGCTTCTGAAGGATTCTGAAAGATTCTGAGAGACCTGACCAGACAAGAACGGGAAGCGTCTTTTTGTGTTCTGGGCTTCTGGGAGCCCTACGCTCTTAGCGTGCGCTGCGCAAGTGTGTCGTGGCGGGCGTGCGTGTGCGCGTGCGCGCGCGTGCGTAGCAAATGTGCGTATGTGTCCGTGCGTGGTGGTCTGCGGCACTGCTGTGTTATGCCGTGCTGCCCTGCCGTGCTCCCGCGGTCTGCGTGAACGTGCTGCCCTGCCATGCTGGGCTGCCCTGCCGTGCTGCCACTGTGTGTGTGTGCGTGTGTGTGCGTGTGTGTGTGTGTCTGTGTGTGTGTGTCTGTCTGTCTGTCTGTGCGTGTGCGTGTGCGTGTGCCTGTGTGCGTGTGCCTATGTGCGTGAGCCTGTGGGTGCGGCTGTGCGACTAGATTTTCTCTGTACTCTGCCGTGCTCCTGCGTCTTCTGCCATGCTCCCGTGTGTTCTGCCGTGCTCCTGTGTATTCTGCCATGGGCCATGGTCCTGCTCTGCCGTGCTCTTATGTGGTCTGCCGTGCTCCTGTGTGTTCTGCCGTGTTGCTGGTTGTTCTGCTGTGCTCTTATGTGTTTTGTGTGATATGCCACGCTCATGTGTGTCTTGCTGTGCTACTGTGTGTTCTGCCGTGCTCCTATGTACTCTGTGTGTTCGGCCGTGCTCCATGTGTTCTGCCGCGTTCCAATGTGCTTTGCCTTGCTCCTGTGTGTTCTGCCGCGCTCCTGCTTGTTCTGCCGTGCTCCTATGTGTTTTGTATGTTCTGCCGTGCTCCTGCGTGCTCTGTCGTGCTCTGCCGTGCTCCCCCTGCTCCTGTGTTCTGCCGTGCTGCTGTGTGTTCTGGTGTTATGCCGTGCCCCTGTGTGTTATACCATGTCCCTGTCTGCTCTGTGGTCTGCGTGCTAAAGTTAAAGTTAAAGGCGGGGCCTTCAAGGCAAAGGGAAAGGGACACCCCTTCGACACCGAAACGGGGCGGCCCCTGCGGGCCTGGGCAGGCGGAAGGGCCAAACCCCCTCAGACGCCCAGCCCCCCCCCCCAAAAAAAAAAAAAAAAAAAAAAAAAAAAAAAACGAGGCGAGACCATATCTACATGCAGAATGCAACTGCACGCCTCACTCAGCCTGGCCGAAGACCTGAGCCGCCTCGAGCAACCGCAGCCCCTCGGCCAGATCGCCGCTCAGGATTGCCGCCTGGGCCGCCTCGGCCGCAGCCAGCCGCTCCTGCGCACGCGCGCCAGGGGCGTCGGCCTCGAGGCTGCTTTCAGCGCCCTCGCGCCTGGAGCCCGTGCGCTCCAGCCAGGCAGCGCGCGCAAGCTCGTGCTCCGCGGCCTGCTCGCTGCCGTCCGAGAACTCGTCGCGCAGGAACTGCCCGCTCTCAGACCCGAGATCCTCGAACTCCGAGTCCCCCGCGAAGCCGTCCTCGTGATCCTCGGCATCTGGGCAACCTGCACTTCCGAGGCGGGTGCCGAGGGCGCGGGCCTCAGCTAAGTCCAGGAGTGACCCGACTCCCGACTTCGGCCCCTTGGCCGCACGCGCCACCGCCGCCACCGAGAAGCCGCCCAGGAACGAAACGAACAGGCCCTCCGAGCTCGAGCGGCCATCGCCCGCGGCGCAGTCGACGCTGTCCGCGACCAGGGGCGGCTCCACGCCGACGGCGCGCTCGATGGCCGCGCCTCCCACGGGCGCCTCCACGACGGCCACGGACGGCGGCCGCGGCGTCTCCTTCGCGCGGTGCTTCGAGCCTCCGTCACCACCGCGCCTGGGGCCCGAGCGTTCCAGCCAGGCAGCGCGCGCCAGCTCGCACTCCGCGGCCAGCTCGCTGCCGCCCGAGAACCCGCCGCGCAGGAACTGCCCGTGCTCGGACCCGAGATCCTCGAACTCAGAGCCCCCCTCGAACTCCGAGCCCCCCGCTAGGCTGCCCCCGTTCCGCCGCGGCCGCCACGCCGAGCAACGCGCCGCGGCAGCGCGATCGTCCTCGGCATCGCAGCCGAACTCCGCGATGATCTCCTCCGCCTCGGTGCTCTCGGCACCGCCCTCGCCGCAGCCCTGCTCGGCAAGCTGCGCCACGCCGAGCTCCTCCAGCAGCGCGGCCCAGCGCGCCCACTCGGGGAGGCACGGCTGGGCGCTAGACCGCAGCGGGGCCCTCGCGGCCGCCACTCGGGCGCTGGGCAGCTGCGCTGGCGCCTCGGCCACGCAAGCATCCAATGCGCACTCAATCGGCGGCTGCACTTCGCAGACGCAGGTCTCTACCTCACACACGATGGCACTCTGCGCCGCACCGCCGCGCCCATCACCAGGAAGGGGCCCTCCTGGGAGGCGCGGCCCGCGTTGAGCCCTGCGCCATGCCTGCGGCGGGGCGTCTGCCGACGGGCAGCGCTCGGCATGCCGCGCGACGTTTCGCCGCTGCCGCTGCGCCCTGGTTTCGCGGCGTACGCGGACGCGCGCTCCCAAGGCGGGCCGCGCGATGGCATCGCGGCGGCGGGCCTCCGCCTCCGCGGCGTCGCCGCGCGAACCGCGCTCCAGCTGCGCCTGGAGGCTGGCGATGACTTCCTTCGCCTCCCGCAGCTCCCCGTCAAGCCGTCTCGCCAGGTTGTCCGCCGCCCAGCGGGCCGCCGCGACACCGGCGAGCACCTCCCGCACCATTCTGCCCAAGCGCCCGACGCGGCGCGCGCCCGAGCATGGCTTGAACCAAAATGGCTACGGAATGTTATGCGTGTTCTGCCGTGCTCCTGCGCGTTCTACCGTACTCCTGTGTTTGCTGCCGTGGTCCTATGTATCATGTGTGTTTTGCCGTGCTCCTCGTGCTCCTGTGTGTTCTGCCCTGCTCCAGTGAGATCTGCTGTGTTCCGGTTTGTTCTGCCGTGCTCCCGTGCGTTATTTTGGTTATGCCGTGCTCCTGTGTTCTGCCGAGCACTCGCGCGTCCTGCCGTGTTTCTGCGTGTTGGGCTGCCGTGGTCCCGCCCATTGTCTGAAGATGCTTCGAACGGAAAGCTCATGTTTATCACGCATGGTGTTTTTCCCCAACCCCCCCTGGTTGGGCATTCGTTTTGAATAGAGCAGAGTGGTCTCCACTCCCTCCTTCCCCCCCCCCCCTCCCTGCCTCTTCCTGTCTTGCCTGCGGGGGGCTGCGATCTGTGAAACTGCCGCCATTTTCGAAGCCTGCTGGGGTGCCCAGCAAAGTGAGGGCCCCGCGCAGATTCAAATTAGACCTCGCCATCCCTGGGGGCGGCTGCGATCTGTGAAACTGTCGCCGCTTTCGAGGCCTGCTGGGGGGCCCAACGAAGTGAGGGCCCCGCGCAGATTCAAATTAAACCTCGCCATCCCTGGGGGGGCTGCGATCTGTGAAACTGTCGCCACTTTCGAGGCCTGCTGGGGGGCTCAGCACAGTGAGGGCGACGCGCAAGTTCAAATTAGACCACGCCATCCCTGCGGGCGGCTGCGATCTGTGAAACTGTCGCCGCTTTCGAGGCCTGCTGGGGGGCCCGGCACAGCGAGGGCCCCGCGCAGATTCAAACTAGACCTCGCCATCCCTGGGGGGGGCTGCGATCTGTGGAACTGTCGCCATTTTCGAAGCCTGCTGGGAGGGCCCAGCACAGTGAGGGCGACGCGAAAATTCAAATTAAACCTCGCCATCCCTGGGGGTGTTGCGATCTGTGAAACTGCCGCCATTTTCGAGGCCTGCTGGGGGGCCCAGCACAGTGAGTGCGATGCGCAGATTCAAATTAGACATCGCCATCCCTGGGGGGGCTGCGATCTTTGAAAATGTCGCCAGTTTCGAGGCCTGCTGGGGGGCCCAGCACAGCGAGGGCGACGCGAAAATTCAAATTAAACCTCGCCATCCCAGGGGGGCTGCGACCTGTGAAACTGCCGCCACGTTCGAGGCCTGCTGGGGGGGCCAGCACAATGAGGGCGACGCGCAAATTCAAATTAAACCTCGCCGTCCTCGGGGGGCTGCGACCTGTGAAACTGCCGCCATGTTCGAGGCCTGCTGGGGGGCCCAGCACAGCGAGGGCCACGCGCGGATTCAAATTAGACCTCGCCATCTCTGGGGGGGCTGCGATCTGTGAAACTGTCGCCACTTTCAAAGCCTGCTGGGGCGGCCTGCACAGTGAGGGCGACGGGCGGACCCACACTAAACCTCGCCATCCCTGGGGGGCTGCGATCTACGAAACTGTCGCCACTTTCGAAGCCTGCTGGGGGGGCCAGCACAGTGAAGGCGACGGGCGGGCCCAAATTAAACCTCGCCATCCCTGGGGGGCTGCGATCTGCGAAACGGTCGCCACTTTCCAAACCTGCTGGGGGGGGCCAGCACAGTGGGCACGCACCGCGGACTCAAATTAGACCTCGCCATCCCTGGGGGCGGCTGCGATCTGTGAAACTGTCGCCATTTTCGAGGCCTGCTGGGGGGCCCAGCACAGTGGTTACTCACCTCGGACTCAAATGACACCTCGCCATCCCTGGGGGGCTGAGATCTGTGAAAATGTCGCCACTGTCGAGGCCTGCTGGGGGGCCCAGCACAATGGGTACTCACCGCGGACTCAAATTGCACCTCGCCATCCCTGGGGGGCTGCGATCGGTGAAACTGTCGCCATTTTCGAAGCCTGCTGGGGGGGGGGCCAGCAAAGTGGGTACCCACCGCGGACTCACACTCTACCTCGCCATCCCTGGGGGGCTGCGGTCTGTGAAACTGCCGCCATTTTCGAAGCCTGCTGGGGGGCCCAGCACAGTGGGTACCCACCGCGGACTCAAATTAGACCTCGCCATCCCTGGAGGGGTGCGATCGGTGAAACTGTCGCCACTTCCGAGGCCTGCTGGGGGGGCCAGCACAGTGGTTACTCACCTCGGACTCAAATGACACCTCGCCATCCCTGGGGGGCTGAGATCTGTGAAAATGTCGCCACTTTCGAGGGCTGCTGAGGGGCACAGCACAGTGGGTACCCACCGCGGGCTCAAATTAGACCTCGCCATCCCAGGGGGGGCTGCGATCTGGGAAACTGTCGCCACGTTCGAGGGCTGCCGAGGGGCCCAGCACAGTGGGTACCCACCGCAGACCCAAATTAGACCTTGCTAGCCCTGGGGGGCTGCGATCTGTGAAACAGTCGCCACTTTCGAGGGCTGCTGAGGGGCACAGCACAGTGGGTACCCACCGCAGATTCAAATTAGACCTCGCCATCCCTGGGGGGCTGCGATCTGTAAAAATGTCGCCACTTTCGAGGCCTGCTGGGGGGCCCAGCACAGTGGGCACTCACCGCAGATTCAAAATAGACATCGCCATCCCTGGGGGGCTGCGATCTGTGAAACTGCCTGTCTCCACTTTCGAGGCCTGCTGGCGGGCCCAGCGCAGTGACGCCACACGCAGATTC
>CAUYUJ010000070.1:165000-167500 GCA_963575745.1 Prorocentrum cordatum | reverse complement strand
TTTGACAGGGTCCAGCAGCACTGCAAGCATGTTGGCACAGGCGTGCGCACAGCCTGCCAAAATGCCTTGAAAAGAAACGTAACTCTCGCTCAAACTCCCGTATGCGTCAATCCTACGGGGTGCCACATAGCTTTGAATCAGCATCCAACCTAATCGAAGGGGGAATCCCACCCTCCGATACACGTCAAAGAGAGCCGAAAGCTTGATCATTTCATAGCACTTGGCCATGTCTAGGAGCACGCTGATCCAGTGCAGGCCCTTTGCTTTGGCAACTTCGGCGGAAAGGTTCAAATCGAAGGCAGAATCGCTCGCACTCCTCCCCTTCCCGCTACCCCAAAACTCCTCCGTCCTATTGGCACGCTCCCAGGCCTCGCTGATAGGCCTGCGGGCTCGCGCCCACACTCTGATGAAAGAGTCTAGGAGCGCAATTAAACGATGCCCCCCGTCTGGCTTGGCAAGCCGGAAGAGCCTGCTCACAATTCTGTCTTTTGGCCAGCAGAGACGACGCTCGCATTGATGCAGCAGAGATGCAAAGGCCTCAAGGGCCTGGTCTGAAAGGTACTGAAGCGAGCGAGGATGTATTTTACAACACCCCACGGCCGTGGTCACAGGGAACTTCAAAATGACAGCTCTCAAGTCAGCCACCGAAAGTTCAGGGAGCTCTTCCCAAGACTCGGCGTCCCCAGGGATCTCAGGTCTGGTGCACCCGTGAGTGGCCCAAATAAGCCCCCAGTCCGAAACCACCTCATCCGAAAGCTCAAAGGGCTGGGCTCTCTGGGTGGCTCCAATGACCTCCTGGACAGCACGAGCTCTAGCGTACCTGTGGGCCTGGCGGGCTCCTCCTGAGAAACTTTCTCGCACCCATCGTTGCCAGTCCTCTGACTTGCTGGCGAGGTGGGCCGACTCCTGGAGCGACGCTCGCTCCAGGATGCGGTCACATAAATCCTGAAAGAAAGGGTCGGCTAGGGCCGACAGCCCAGCCTTAAAAAGGGCACTACTGTGGTGGTCCAGCTCCTTGTGCACCCACTCCACCTTGGCGATACGGTCGCAGAACCTGTCGGCATCCACCAGCACCTTGGCTATACGTCGGAAACGCCTTGCCTGGTCGCCGTCATCCACCTCTAGCCTCGGCGCGAACGTGTGCAGGGCCTGGCTGACCGATCGCAGGTGGCGGGCCCACCTGGCCGCCGTGGCCCACGCAGCCTGCACAGGCTGCAGCTGGACCGCACGCTTCTTCGGCACGAAACTGAGCTCCTTCCAGATCACCTCGTGCTTGCCAGCGTAACCCTCGTAGAAAGAGCGTTGTGGCCCTACAATATCATGTCGGTCCAGCAGCTCACGCTCAACTTTCGTAAGAAACTCATCCCATCTGACACTGAGGTCCTCTTCATCTCGGGCTTGGGCTACCTGCTGTCGAAAACGCGCCCATCTCCTGGGGAACCGCGCGCATCCTGTCTTGGCAACCACTGGCATCCTCTTGGGCTGGCGCGCGACTCTGCACCACAGCTTGACATCAGCCCCTCGAATGCCGACCGAAACCGGTTTGTGGGGAGCGAGACACACATCCTCAAGCACAACGGCTGGGGTGGTTCTGATCGCTAAGTTCGCACTTATCACGAAGAAATCAATCGTGGAGCCTGGCACTGCCTGCACACAAGTTGGATCCGCTGTCGCGGACACCACGCCCCCGAATGCGGCGGCCCACGACATCAACTTGTCAGGCTCCATCTGAAAGTCACCCCCAACAACCCACTCGATCCCCATCTCGTTGAGACGGAAAAGATAGGCTGCCACATCCACCAGGATCGCGACATTCTTCTCCCCCATCTGGTCTTCAACGTGCAAATAGACGGACACCACAACAAAGCCGCCTCGGACGGCACTGTGAACATGGCCTGCCACTGCTCTACCTGGGACCAGCAGCCCGTCGTCACACCGTGGCGGCGCCGTGATCTGAACTCGCTTAGGACAAAGCACCGCCACCCCACCTGTCGTACCACCGTTGTCTGTGTCCAACGCCTTGGCCCAGACCCCGTGGTACCCTGCTGCCCCCAACCTCGATTGGTGGTCGGCCAGCTTGTCACTGAGATGGTGCTCCTGAATACAGAACACCGTCAACTCCTTGTCAAATGCCAGCGACGTGATGTCGGACTCCAGCATGCGGACCATTGGCCCGTGGCTCGTCGTGTTAGCGGTAACCACTCTAACCATCGCACAAAGAAAGAGAAACAGCCTGAGCACCGAGGGAATGACAAGCCTACGTCCTCGTTCTGGCTTTCTTGGCAAAGCTGTCAATCTGCTCTCCTGCCCGCTTGGCCGCTTCCCGAAGATCATCTTCGTCCTCGGGTACTTGAACATTGCAGGTCCCCAGGAACTCACGCAGCGTGTCAGCATCGGCCGCCGAGGGGTCTGGGATCCAGCTGGCGGCTGGGCTGGCTGCGGGCGCAGGCGCGCTCGCTGCCGCAGGCGAAGGGCGCTCCGCCTCAGCCTCCTCGGCCGC